>JAOEHX010015056.1:0-21952 GCA_025448015.1 Bolborhynchus lineola
ATGTTTAGCTAAGCTGCAAGATGTCTCAGTTTGTTTTCAAAGAAGACATAGGTAGGTGAGACAGAATAAAATGTATTGATTTTTAGGCCGTTTGTAAAAAGGCTTCTTGTTCTCATGAAAGCAGAAATGAGGCATTGTGTGAAGTTCAAAGCAGAATGGCATTTTTTCCAAAATCAGAAACTGCTGATACTTCCAGATAGCATGCCAGAAAAAGTTTTATTAGTCTTCCATAGGCTTTTCACTTTTTCCAGTTCCCTGCAGAATGGAAAGGCCTCTCCTGCTGATTTTCTTGCCAAGTTTAAATATGAATCTACTGTTTATCCAGATTGCACTGGCTTTAGCAAATTATTTGCTTTGCCTGGTTTCCTTTTGTCCAGCACATCAGATTTAGCGCCTGTTGAGGTAGAGTCAGGCTTTGCTGGAGAAGGACATTTGTTAAAAGTTGCATTTTGGGAGCTAACTCTTTTAGGAACAGCAGGTAGGAGGAACTGACCCTGGTAAGTGACATCTGTGTCAAAAAAAACAAAACAAAAAAACAGCGAAGAAGAAAAGCTTCTTCTTTGATTTGATCTGCCTAAGTGCTCTTTTGGATCATTTGATCACCATTTCTTGTGCCAGGTGACAGCTGTCTTAACAGAACAACTCAATTTTCTTGCTTATTATAGACAGGTCCTTTCCCAAGGGTAGGTATTTATCTAGTAGAGATAAAATAATGGAGACCAAGTTGAAGAAGGTTGTGTGACAGTACTTGAAGCAATATGTTGGCCTGGCGTGTTCAACTATGAGATTTTAGCTGCATATAGTTTAAAAAGCAACTTGACAGAAGGAGTAGAAATTGAAACTGTTTATTCATTTAATTCTTTTCCTTAGGTTTAAGGAATAGAGCGTTATTGGAAGAAGTGGTATTATTTCTGGCCTAGAATTTGCATATCAAAAGATGACATTTTAAAACAGAATCTTTAAAATATGCTGGTGGTTTCAGTTCTCTTTGCCATATGTGAAATTAGACAAATACACAGAGCTATGTTTCATTAACTATTCAGGGAAAAGTAATTTCTCTAATGGCCCTTTAAAATGCTGTGGTTCGAAGTGATTTAGGTGTTCAGAACCCAGCAGCAGCCACCAGTGGCTTGCAGGTAGAAGGCATGGTAATCTGCAAACCTAGGAGCATTTGATGTTTGCTTTTTAGTTTTAATATTTTTCCCATTATTTGAAAATTTTTGATAAATGAAAAGACATCTCTCCCCAGTTCCTGAATGAGCTCACTGCATTTTAAGCAGAACACTATCCCCTGAATTGTATAAAGATAAATTAATCCCTGGAAAATAGATAAAAGAAAATCTTCTCAAAGAGATGAACATTGAATTTGCTTCCCATCAAAATAGCAGTAGAATTTTACAATATCTGTTATTCAGGTACTACAAAATGATTTGCAGCTTTTAATGGATTGAAGTTTGTAAGCTCTGCGTGAGGTAGATGTGTGGTATTAAGTTGTCCTTCTCCTTCAGCAGTGCTGGATCCCACATGTGTCCAGTAGGTGCTACTTGTACCTTTTGCACAGGTACTGTACGTTCTGGCTTGACTTTTTGCATGCTATTTTCAGGAAGAAGACGTTCCTCCAGAAGGTGTGATGTCAGATGCTAGGCAGCTCAGGGTGTGATGTCATCCTGAGCACACTGCAGCAGCCAGCATAGAATATGCATGAGACCCGACAAGCTGTTAGATGATGGCTCCCACGCTCTCTTACACTTGTAAGTTCTGAATTGCACATCCATATGATAATTCTTGCTACGAGTGAAAGAAAATGACTGTCTTCTTAAGTAGTAAAAAACATAAGAACCTTACATAATTAACAAGGTAAAAGAAGGTGGCCCTTTCAGTAGAGTATTTATAAATACAGGTTTGCTTTCATATGGAAAGGAAAAAACTCAACTGTTTTGGTATTGTTACAACACATATTGGAAAAGTATCTATTGAAATAGGGGAATTTATGTCTAGAGAACAGATATGGACCAGGTAATATGCCAAACCATTTCCAAAATTAGATTTTGGTGAAAAGAACAAGAAGAAACTTTGATTTATTAATTTCCTTTTCTGTATTTAACATCTTCAGCTTAGTCTTAGTTTAGGTCTTACACCTCAGGCTGAGATTGTACTGATCATGTTAAAAGCATCAATTAAAGCAAGACCATAAACTTAGCTAATTACAAGTCCCTAAATTACTGTCAGTCTATAAAAATGTCATAAGGACAGACATATTTTTTTGTTCAATGTTAATTTTGTTAAACCTTGACTGTAGCTACAGAATATTCAAAATAGAAGAAAATTGAAATGCATGCATTTAAAGACATGAAATTATTTAAAAGTAGTTTTTACAAATCAGCTGTGTAAGTGGCAGCATTATTTGTTAAATATTTTGTAATAAATTCAGTCCTCTTGGTTATGAAATTTTATCATTTGAACTAATTGGTACCTATATTACACATGCTAAATATAATTTTGAATATGGTGAAAATTTGAATCAAATTTCAGTTGGAAAGTCATGTGAGCTTTTATCAATAATGTTTTGCACTATTACTGGGCAATGTAGTGGTGATCTTAAACCTATAGTTTATGGAATGGTGGATTAAGTGTAGAATTTAGCATGCACTGGGATCTCTTCAACAACACTCTTGATCAGTAACTGGGGAGATGGCCTGAAAGGGTTTTATCTTATAGATAATTTTTTTTTTTTTTTTCAGACAAATGAAGTATCAACTGGAGAGTGCTTGTGTCTGTGTAGAGACCACCAGGATAGGATGGGAGAGGAGTTTGAGTAGTTACAGCTGTGTGCAAACAAGAAGTTATCAAGTATTTGCAACCTTGACCCCAGCAAGTGCTTCCAGTCACCTGGAGGGAGCCTGGGTTATTATACTTGTCTTGTTAGCTCCTGGAGAGAAAATGGACAGATAAGTTCTGGAGGCCAAATAGTTCTCAGCAATTTATGTGGCAACTTCTGTGTTTCAAATGAAAATAACCTCAGGCTTGCTTTCCATTTCTGTGTCGTGTTGTTACCTGCATTTTGATTGTAGTTATCCATGACAAAGCTGAAATCTGAAGTATCAGAAGATATAACGCATTAGGGTTTTGCTCTTCCCAGTATCTCTTTATCAAGGGATCTTTATCATTTTCTCACCTCCTGAACCTCTCCCTTGCAGGAGCTGGTTACCCACTGTTGTTTCCCAGTGGTAGCTGTGGTTTTCATTACCTTTTGTTGGATATGTCAAAACTACATAAACTAAATTTGTTTGCGCAGCTCATGCCTTAATATACCCTTTTGTGAACCCGGTTAAACAAACATAATTTCAGCCTTTTGATCTTTTATCTCCTCTAATCCTACATACTTTTTCTTCATATGAATTTGGCTTTAAATGGGAAGGATTTCTTTCAGTGCCTCAGTCTTGAATATCCCACTCTTTTGCTGCTGCTGTCATTCACTGTGATGTTGTTTTTTGTTTCATTAAAGGCTATTTCATGGCCACCTTGATATTCCTTTTTTCTTATTTGTTCTTCTGTGTGCACAAATAGTCACCATTGGGTTCTGAGGTAGTGTTACCTCTTAGGAACTTGCTTTTCACATTATGCTATTTCTTCTGTACTTGAAACTCTGCAATAGGGTGCCCTGAAGGAAGGATTATTTTCTTGTCTGCCCAGACTCAGTGATATGCTTTTTGTTGAGAAGATGTAATATTATATAATAAACACATTTATTTCTCACATTTTGTATGGAATTGGGGTAGCAGGTATCAAATGTGTACAGTTGTCTACAATCTGCTTTATAAGAAACTTGTTCCCTTTTTAATGTAAATTATAGGAATGAGTTATATTTGTACTAAATTAATGGTGAAATTAACACAATACTTAAAAAGATGAATCCCAGAAACAGAAAAAAAGTTCCTTTAAAGTTCTGGTATTTTTCTCTTAGTGGATATATTTAGTTAGACGCACTTAGTGATTCTCACCTATGGCTCCTGGATCACAAATATACAAAGCTGGTTTTACACCAGCTCATATGATTTCAGCACAGAAAGTTTTTACATTCAAGTCTTACTCTAAAACTGACCTTCCTATGTTCAAACTTTGAATGCACAATTTCCCATGAAAGAGGACAAGGCATGTGGTTCATAGAGCAGGGCTGCGCTGGTATAAACTGAGTGCCTTCCCTAGCTCCTCAGCAGTTAGCCTCTTGTTTATTAACGCCTGAACAAAACAAAAGCTGTGCCAGTATGTGGCTGCTAGCAAAGAAAAGTAGAAATGCTTCAGACACCTCACTGCCATTATTAATTAAATTATACCTGGCTACAGCTTCCTGTTCCCTGCTCTCTCCAAGGAGCCTGGCAGTGTTGTTGGGATTTAATGTCCATTCAAATTGTTTCTCCCACTCCTCTGAGTCTGTTGTGATTGAGCTTGCCAGTCTTTGGACACCGCCATATGCAGAGCTAGGCTCTCTGAGAAGGTAGGGCCCATTTATGATTTTGGCTTGGTTGCAGATTAACAAAGCTGTAGGGAAGAGGTGTATGCAGCAGACTGCTGCTGTAGCCTTGTCGTTTCTTTCACTGCATGCTCAGCTTCAGGGCTGACTCTTAGACACCAACAGCAGCTTTTTACCTATGATTCAGAGGGTTTTTTTTCTGTAGAAATGCCAATGAGATGAGATGCATCTAGGCAAGACTTAAAACCCCCTATATCTTAAGGCTTGTTGATTATGAATGTTTCTTATCAGAGATGTTTATTGCAAAAGGATTTTTGTTGCAAGGATGAAGCACCCATTTTTTTGCTACCCTGCATTAAATCAGAGTAGTGC
Organism: Bolborhynchus lineola; assembly: GCA_025448015.1. Taxonomy (NCBI): domain Eukaryota; kingdom Metazoa; phylum Chordata; class Aves; order Psittaciformes; family Psittacidae; genus Bolborhynchus; species Bolborhynchus lineola. The sequence goes on from JAOEHX010015056.1 coordinate 4,844, forward strand.
AGAGTTCTGTTCTGATAATGTTTTTATGTTCTGGGGTCTGATATGAAAGGCATATCATGCAATCAGGCAGCTGTTTGGAGATGACCTGCAGCACATGAATCTCGCCATACCAGTTTTGCTAATTGAGATGTTGCTGAAGAAACTAGAGAAATAATTCTTTGTCATAAATTGTATTTCTAATCTGATCATTCTAAACCAAAAGTTTCCTTATATACATTATATTCAGAGACAGGAGCAATGAAATAGAGGGAGTGCCAGCTAAAACAAATTAATGTGGAAAAAAAGAGAAAAGTATATAAAGAAAAAAAAAAAAGGCTGGATAAAGCTTACTTTTCCAGGAGAATAGAATCTAAAAAGAGAAAAGAGAGGCACTGTATAATGGCAGTTTTTGACAACTAGCCTTGCCGTAGTTGTTACTGCAGATAACAAGAATTTCAGAGGGAAGGTGTAGATCACTCAGTGTGTAGTTAGATTTGGAAGCTAATATGTAAATCATCCCTTTTCTATGTTTTTCTTGCTAAAAATGATTTTTTTCAGATTTCATTTTGGCAGCAATGTAAAAGTTGTGTCAAATGCAGGAAACGTTTCTGAGGAGAACAAAGAAACAATAGAGGGATGCATTTCTAATCAATATAATTTTAGGGGAAAAAAATTAATTTAAACACTAAGTGTTGTCAGCTAAAATATTGTTGTCTGCTTTCTATCCACTTGTGCTAAGAATGGAAAAGAGGAAATGAAGCCCTACTGTAAAACTGAAACTGAAACTTCCTCCCCCCATTTCAAAGGAAACACTACATTACCATGAATCAAGTTTCGAATAAGTATATTTCGGTTGAAGATGAGGTCTTGGGAGTTGTTTGCTTGGAGATATCAAGTACCTGCTGTCAACATGATTGCTTTTATATTGCACCATGAGTCATGTTTTACACTTCATTAATTGTGGCCCTGCACAAGCAAATCATTTGATCCTCATTTGCCATTAATTAACAGTTGTGCATATATATTTTGAAAAGATATTTTTATGTTAATATGTATTCTATGTCTTATCATTCACTGATATTTTGTAGAATGTCAGTCTTCATTTTATTAAGCCTTAATAGTCTCTTTGTGATGGAGTTTTGGTGTTAGAGCATCTCCTAGTAGTAATTACTTTGCCAGATTATTGAATTATTTTCCTTAAATGTTTATACTTCTAAAATTTTTTTGTAAGCAACTCCAGAAATGTTCTTAGGAAACAGTTTGAATACAGTGCTATCTAAATAAATTTGTTTCACTGTGTTCACTTAACAGGCTTGTATGTGGGTATAACTCATGCTTAATATTTGGCTGTTTCCATTTCAGACCTGAAGAAGGGATTGCGTGCTTAAAAACCTGTCTGCTTTCATAATTGCATCAGTTAGTGAGAAGAAAGAGATTAGAACAGAGACCATGATTACTCTATCCTTTACTGCAGATGATACAAAAGTGGTGAAAACTACAGGTTAACTTGTTTGAAAGAAAAGCAATAAAACAAAACTAACAAATGTACTTCCAGCTTATTTCAGTGGTGTGCAACTGTGGAAACAATGAAGAGCTGAGAATGATGTAGTCATAAAGCATCAGTAGGTGCTTCCTAAGAGTAAGAATTGATAATAGACAGTACTTTAGAAGGAGATTGTTCAAGACATTGCAAAAATAAAGGCATCTTGGAATTCCTTCACCGAAGTTTAATTAGGAGGGGTTCTTTATAAAATTAGAGACTGCCCTTTAAACTTTACCCTTTTCACAGAGAACCACATCCTGAACTGTGTGTTCTGTACGAATTAACCATTAAATTAACATCTGTTCTGAACAATGCGGAAAGCAAGAAAAACTAGTGAGATATCTTGGGATTTAAGTTCTCACTGGAAAAGCTTTCTTTGCTAAGGGTACTTTCCTTAGCAATATCTGTAAATATAATGCAGAGCATTTATCTGTTGCAACATAAAAATTTCATGAAATAGATAAAATCACATCTTCATAGTGGACATCGGAAGCGAATCACTAGTAATAAAATGCAGCACACAAGGTGATTCAGTACTGTTCTTGCAAAAAAAAGTACTCAGGACTTTTAAATCTTCAAGGCAAATGATTTTCCCCAGTTCTACATAGACAACATTCAGCCCTGATCTCAACTTGAAGGGTCCAAATAGACAAAAAATATTCATTATCCCTGAAAGAAAGATGTGGATTCCACCTTGAAATCTATACCGTGGGTTACAGATGTCACAGAAAACCAGATTTTCTGCAGCTCCTATTGTACAGAAGTCTAGATGTTTTTTCATTGAACTGGGCCCTTAGCTAGTAAAGAAAAGCAGTTTAAAATGTACTTTGACAGCTTTAGTATGCTCAAAATGTACACTTATTGCCATATCATATCAAACACATTTGTAGCCTCTTTCACGCTAAACTTTCCTTAATGTGCTTTACAAAAACAGATCAACATATTAAAAGGACACTGTCAAGGCTGTTACTCCTAAAAATTGACCTACTTTGACACTGGTCCCATATCGAAGCTTTTACTTCTGAGATTTGTTCTGTGTACTTCTTCCTGGATACTTGTTCTACACAAGGGCTAGACAGAAAAATATACATTCGTATTAATTTTGTATTAAAACGGGAATTTAAAAACAAAGTGGTGTTTTGGGCAAAGTTTAATCTTAGGATCTTCAGTGGTGTTTTTTTCTTAAGGTTCAGATGCGTTGCTCTTAGTATGAGATTTTTGAGGACATCCCACTGCACATAGAATGTATGACTCGAAGAGCTGACTGTTTATGTGTGGGCAGGTTGATGCATGCAGAAGTGACTAAGAATGTGTGCATGGAGTAAGATGTCCATTTAGACATTTTTTTTTTAGCTTCTCAAACTTAATAGTCATTTTCCAAAAGATGACTTATTTGCACTTGCTTGGAGCAAGCCTTCTCTGCTTTCCCACGCATTAAGAATATATCAAAAGTGAGGTACTAATTAACCACTTAAAGGCTTAGGCCTGCCAGGAGCTTAGTTTATGTGTACTGATTCAGTAAAGCATTCGTGCATTGCTTGCCAGATTGGTAAAAATAATATCATAGACTGTTGAGTTTATTGCATGACTATCTATCTTTTTCAAATCCTAACTTTTCTCTAGTGGTCTACATTACTAGGGAATATTAGCTTTTAAAAAATGCATTAAAATTCCGTACTCTTCAGAATCAAGTATCTATTAAGAAAATGAAATAGTGTAACTCTTTAACTCTGCATCGAACATGAGTACCCAGCTCATATTGTTTGCTGTTTTCTTCTTAATTGTCAGTTATTTTGCAATGACAGGTTATTCTCAAGCGCTGGGCAGATGATATACTTTTAAATACAATGTGTACTGATTTAAAGTGTGTATCAAAATCCAAATTCATATTTCTAGTCTGGGCAATTGTGTTACCAAAATCCAGTCCTGTATGCATGGCTGCACATGACTGACATCTCATCCCCTTTCTATTTGTATTGGCTAGTAATATTAAGAAAAGAAATTACTCATAACTGATGTTTTCATGACAGCAGACCTGATGTTTTTACAGGAAAGCTGACATTTGTAAAGCCTTGTGCCAAATCCCATGCCAAGTGCCACATTTCCCAGGAGGTGTGATCTGGCAGTAGTTTTTCTGGATCCATACCAAAGAGAGAATGGAGCATCCTCTTGCAAATAATTTGCAAGCCAATGCTACTGGAAAGCAAGTGAGCAGTACATATTAATCTGCATTAAGTGGTTTAATGTATTTAATAGAGAAACATTTTACTTCATTATTCAGTCATAATGCTTCTCTGTCACACCTGTATAGCTAGCAGAAAGAGACACATTTTGTTGCAAAAATCTAGTTCAAAGAAATCAAACAGCATCGCTATATTTTCTGCTACTGAATTTCTTCAGTGGTTCAATAGCTAATAATGCATCATAGTGCTAATATTTGGGGATTTGGCTGTCATCATAAATGAAGTACTTATTTTAACAAAGATAATATATTGAGAAGGGTATAAGACTTGCACTTCATTTTGCAATGTCAGAAAAATATGCTATGTTTGATTTTTTTCCTTTGCACTCTTCTTTGGGGAATTAATTTCTACAACAAATGGACATTACAGTTGGATTTCAGAACTGATTGTGTGCAGTTTTCATGGACGCCTCTGGCTAGCTGAAGGCTGCCCTTGTATAACTGTTGCTACCAGGCGGGCTTCTTGGTTGGTCTTAACTCTCATTTTCCTCCTTTCCCTCAGGAAAATTCACCGAAGTTTGTATTATCCCTCCTGGCTAACCACGTAGCTGTCTTAATAACCTGAAGCCTGTCCCCAGGCTAGCTGTTTGGCGCTATCTCATCCTCTGCCTTGCAAACCCGAAGGTAGTAAAAATTACTTCCACAGAGGGTCAGGAATATTCTGGGTCAACTGTCAACTCTCTTCTGAGTTTCTGATCTGCTTTTTCTTCTAATACGGTGCTCCAGCCAGAGATGTACCTAATTTCTGCTAATCTCTACCTGCTGTTTCTAACAGCTCTTCTGTGTCCACCTGCAGTGTGAACGGCTCCTTAGCACAGAGAAAGAGGAAAGTGATCAACACATGGTTCGGATACAGTTATGGGCTAAATATAAAATGTAAGCCTAATACTTCACTTGGAGTATCTCTTAGGATGAACAGAGCTGTGCAGCTATGTCTATGGCAGAGACAAGAATCAACATGATATTAAGCTTTCTTTACCTTCTTTGAAAACTCTGATGTACAGTCTCCATAATTTTGAGCACTTTATCTCTATAATAAACCAGTAACTGATGAAATATGATTTGAAAACCAAACATAAATACACTGAAGGGCATTTTTTTTTAAGATCTGTTTTCACTTCATTCTGCTTACTATCCTTAATTTTTGTAACTCCATCCAAGTGCTATGGCCATTATTGTTTGTACTCTGACTTCTCTTGCTTTTTTCAACACTTACCAGAAAAAAAATTTCTTCAGAAAGACTTGCTTCAGAGTGTCTATAAGTTGTTTTGTAACCTCAATACTGCATATACAAATCTTTATGTATCTATGTGTCTCATTTGTATTATATTTCTCAAGAGCTTAACATCATGTTTGTAAATTGTAGTTCCACACATTTTTTGTCCTTTCTGATTGGTTTGGTTGCAAGATCTAACACTTTTGCAAAACATTATATCAAAGAAATCTGTGGTAGGACAGAAGGTAATACGTGTTCAAGCTTTAGCTGATGGATGTTGAGAATATCATTACTGCCATCAGCCCCACACAATAAGATCATGTGGGGTCCTGTTACTTCTGTGGTCCCCTGCCAACTTCTCACAGATACTGGTTCCCAAAGGTGCTCTCCAGTGGTGAACCACAGGGAGCTTCACAAGGTGGGTTGTTTGCTTGCAGTTTGTAAGAAAAAGAAACCACTGTAGAATTAGAGAATGGTTGAGGTTGGAAGGTTACTTTTGAAATTGTCTGGTCTAAACTCCTGTTCTGACCATATCTAACTTCAAAGTTAGGTCATGTCACTTTTCTCTTGCTCTTCACATTTCTTGTTTATATACTCTTTATGTGTGTAGTATCGCACATATATAATGTTTATTACATAGGACTTTGGTCCAGAAGAATGTAAGAATATCACTGGACATTTTTAGTGTGTATGGATGTATTGACACAACTTTCAAACTGTGGTGTATCCCTAAAAAACTATAAAATATAGCATAAATAAATTATTGGTTTAATAAGGCTGTGAAAAAAAAATTACCACAATCCTGGATGTTATTGCTTTAACTAAGATTTTTCAGTTTATTGAAGTAAATTCCCTTCTAATTTCATGGCCTGAATGGCTGAAGTCAATGGACTTCACAAAAAAGAATTTCCAAAATGCAGAACTACATTTCATTTCTGGCATGTTATTTTTTTTCCACAATGCTTTTCAAAGTTCATCAGTTATTAATGATACTTCTCTTATATGCTGTTATTAATTTCTTATTTTAACTTTTCTTTGAGTTACAGGTTTAACTCTGCCTTGCCACTTGAGCATATACCCATCACTTCTGAAACTAGAGCAGGAGCCATCTTATTTGTGTCTGTTATTTTTGGTTTATAGAATGTCCAATCTGCCTCTGAATTTTTGTCTTAATCTCTGATACTTGCTGAGTTAATTTCATATTTCTCTGTCATATTTAATTATTCACTTGTTTCAGTTTTAATGCCCTATTTGCAGCTGGACTGGAATTTGTGCTCCATAAGGTGGTCCAAGTGCACAGTGCTGTGTCTCCACTGCCGACATATTCTGAGGGATTCCTAGGAAAAGGGAAAGCATTCTCAGTGGTAGGAAAGAAAGAAATGACAATATATTTGCAGATATCCTACCCAAAGTAAGCTTGCTTCTTTTTATATATTTCTAGTAGAAAGAATTTTTGTTCATATTCCAATGGAAAGAGTAAGACGTGCTGTTCCAAGCATGCCATTCAAAGACAGTTGTTTCTCTTTCAGTAAAAGGGATCTGGTGGTCCTTTGTGACAGTGATGATATAAAAATACCATTTACTTGATTTTTAATGAAAGCATCAAGTGCTTATTTCACATCCACTCAAAGAGCTGTCTTGGTTTTGCCGTCCTGTGTATTCACAAGGAAATATAACTGCATTGTTCTGAGGTCTGACTCTGCATTTTTGCCTAATCAGAGCAATTTTCCTGCTTGTCATGCATAACATTACTACAGCTTTAAGCAATTAATTGGATAGTTCTGGACTAAGATATCCCGAAAATGGAGACTTGTGGAGCATAATAGATGAGCTGTCTGCATCAGAACTGCAGCTTTAAAGATGACAACCTGCAACGTCCAGCATAATTTCTTTCTTGAGCAGCAGTCCTTATTGCTGACATACATTTGATATGTGCTAAGCACTATCCATTGTGTGTCAGTTTATAGACCTTTAATTCTGCAGACTTTTCAACTTTGTTTTGAAATTCTCAGTGAGAATTTTAGGATAAAGCCTCATAGACTGAGATCCTGCTTGAAGATTTCTTCTGCTTGAAGATTTCAACCTAATTATAACCCCTATTTTGTGAAAAGTAGAATCTGTGTGTCTTTGACCGAGTTTTTTTGTCTTAACAAGCACAGACTGCCTGTCATTCTCAGCTTGAAGGAGCTGAGTTTGTTTAAAACAATAACACTGTAATAGTTTTGGTAGGGAGTGGTAACAGATGGCTCAGCAGTAATGATAAAAAATGTGATATAAAATGATCTGAAGTGAAAGGGTTAATTTTTCCAACAGCTCACAGTTTATATGTAAGTAACTTATGCCAAAAGTTACTCCTAAAAAATTTCTGCAGCCACTGAACAGTAAACAGTAAACATCATATATTGCCGGTTTGTATATCATTGGCCTTTCCATCACAGGTTGAGAATGAAAAGTTGCCGAAAAGTTGCCGAAAAGTTGCCAAAAAGTTAAAGCAACTAGTCCCCTAAACAAAGTCAGTGCATAGACTTCTTATTCCAAAACTGCCAAAACCAAGTTTGGATCATACTTAACCTAAATAACAAAATTACTAATACAGATTATGCACAATAGTTATTAAATGAATAATTTTTTCTATTAAAACTTCCCTTTTGAAAGTCCATTGGCATGGTAACTGTAATCTTTTTCTTAACTAATACAGTGATTTGGTAGCATCTCTTCAATGTACTAGTTATTTTAGCTTTAAGTAGGCTGAAAATAGAATAAGACAGTTAAATAACCATTAATATATTTCAGATGCATATATTAGGATTTTTCCCTTTAATGTTCAGATATATGGTGTTTTGTACAGTTGCAAATTATTGAGAGCTTTCTGTTTACGTTGCTAGAGATATTTGATTCAAATCATGTTCAGGACAGAGTACAGCAATTTAAGAAGCTACATCCACACAAGCTAGTTAGCTCACTATTTTCTTCCCTTTCGTCAGGACTGGTGTTAGTTTAGGCTGCTTCTGATGCTTCAGGAGAAATGGGATTGTATTGTGGCCAAGTAGATGCTGAGTGTGTAAAAAAGCCTCTAGCTGGACAGCTGATGTCTTGCCCAGAGAACTTCAAGCTTGCCAACATCCTGCTGTAATTTATGAGTCAGGTAATATCCTTTCCAAAACAGCTATTTAGCAACAAAAAATATTTTGAAACTCTTAATTGAGGGCAGCCATTGTCACATTAAGTCAAGCTCCTCTCAGCAATTAGCAAATGCACTGGTTTCAGTAGAGCCTACCCTTGGCTTCGCATTCCTGTTTTTTAGGAATTACAGGGGTTGCTCTCAGCCAGGTTTTATCTGCTGTAGGTAGAGGAGCAAAAATTAGAAAGTGCTAAGAAAAATTGCTTTTTCTTGTGTTGTGAATTAGGTGATTGATTAAACAAAAATAAAAAGGTTTTAAGAAAACAAACAAACAAAAAAATAACCCAAAACAAAATTTAAAGCAAGTTAAAAATAAGACCTATCTGGCTGTGCTATTTACCTTGGAATATTAGTTTTAACTAAATTTGTTTTTTTTCAATCGGAACCTAGTCACTGTGTGGATACTGTCCAGTGTGATATCTGAAATGGCAGATAGTGGTATTCTTCAAACTAATGGATCTGGGTTTTTTTGTGGTTTTTCTTTTTTTTTTTTTTTTTTTTTTTTTTTGCAACTTAACTGGAATTTGAGCTCTCCTGCACCTTCCTGGTATCTCTGAGGGTTGTGCTTCAGGATTTTTCTTGCCCCATATTTCCCTTAGTAGAACCCGCTTCTTCAAGCTGCATTCCACACCAAAGTATTTTTTAGAATTCACTGAAAAATCTCTTTGGGATGTAGCTTGTGAAAAGGAAAATAAAAAGAAATTACAGAAGACCTGCATTACCCTGAATTAGGAGTTTAGAAGTGAACCTCTCTTCTTCAGGAGAGTCCAGAGAGCAGACCCATTGTTTGGGTATGGATTTATTTACAAATAAGTATTAAGTGTGGGTAACCAGTGCTGGAACAGTCTAAATGGGTGTTCTATGAATCAGAAATGCCCTTTGGCAGGGGCACTTACTATTCTTGCATAATTGACACTTGAAAAGTCATTTTTTTCCAGAATCTTCCTACTGCAGGCCTAGCTACTAAAAATATAATAAATGGCACTTCTTCTCTTATAAACTTTATTGCATAGCCAGATCAATGCATTTATTGTTTAGCCATTTAGCTGCTGACCTGGTTTGCTAGCTTTGCTAAATACATGGAGCAATGTAATCACTAAACTCCACCTAGTAAAATAGGTAGGAGGTATTTTAAAATAAATATTTCAACAATGTTTTATTGTAATAAGTGTATTAGTAAGTTTTAAAATTGAGGAATACTTTTAAGAGGGGAAAGACAACAGTGTCTTTACAGGTGCACTATAAATTCAGAACATGTGAATGCGAAGTTGTTTCCTTGCTTTCAGCCTTTCTGTTATAAATCCTACTCAGCTATGGAAATTACCTTTCAATTTTTTTTTTTTTTTTTTTTTTTTTAAGGTAGGTAACTGGATAAGCAATGGAGGAATTCTGTTTTCTGAAGTGCTTAGGGTGACCTAGGCAATTCAGAAGACTTGGACTTCTTTGTCTGGAACAAGGGATCCACACTTGCAGACACCTCACATCCCCATGAACAGTCAGTCAGTAAGTAGGTTGACTGGTCAGTATGCCCATTTTAGTAAAGGCTGTTGGGCAGTATTACAGTAGAGAAGGTTCTGTTGTGTATCATGCTCCAGAATCTGCATGTGCAAGTGATTACCAGCATATTGGCTTTAGTAAGCACTGACCTCTAAACAAAAGTACTGTAACACAGAAGGAAAAGAAAAAGATACAGGAAAAGTAAATTAGAAATAAATTAGCTGCATAGTGGCAGAAGATAGTAATAAAATCTCTTTTTTATCAGCTTCTTGCAAATGGAAGCTCCTGTGAACTGGTTAGCTGTGGTTAATCATGGGAGGTTCTGTGACTGTAAAAGTTGCCATAAACAGCCCTTATATTCATTTAAGGAGAAACAAGTAAAATGTTCTCTTGGGTAAAATAGTATTACAAACCTTTTTTATTTTTTATTTCTTGCAGAAATTGAGAGGAAATCTTTATACTAAAGTGATGAAAAATGTGAATTTTTTAAATCTCGCTTTCTCTAAATGGATTGTGTGTTTTGGTTTTTAATGTTGGAAACTATTTCCATATCATAACAAATGTCTGACTTGCATAAGAGACTATGTACCATACAACATTTTGTTAGTGTTTTCAAAATACCCAGACTAAGGGGATCTGTTAATAGAGGAATGAATATTTATTAATGCCTCAGCACAAATATTTAAAATGTGTTAATCTCATGAGCAGCCTGGCAATTTTTACAGGATAGGATAGGATAGGATAGGATAGGATAGGATAGGATAGGATAGGATAGGATAGGATAGGATAGGATAGGATAGGACTGGAAGAAAATCCGCAAACCCCACACATATGGGCATTTTTTTGTGAAGAGAAAGAGGTGTGAACAACCTGAACATTTAAGAGAATTTCCTGACTTGCAGTTTAAGAGAAAAGCCTAACAAACCAAAAAAAAAAGACTTGTCAGGCTTTGTTAGTACAATAATAAACAACATTTGTTAAAACTACTCTACATTTCTGTAGTTAATACGCAGCTAATATTAAAGCAGAATCTTCCCATGTCAGTATTCAATAATTGTAGAACTAGTGCTTTCTTTAAATGGGTTAGTTCTCCCTAGCTGGTGTCACATAATCCTCTGCTTTCATACATTGTCAATAATCTACATTTTGCCCCTCCTGCTTTGCTGTGGCCTTAATTGTCATGTATCATATTTTCTGCCCCTTCTTCACTGGAACAGAGGTTCAATCAGCTTGCTTTGTTTTTGTGCACGTTGTTCTTGTCCAGTCACTCTGTAACATCTGACACTTTGCTTTTCCCCTTCCCCTTCTCTGTTTCTCTCTGTCTCTCTTTTGTAAAAGATTGAGATGTGTTTTATACCGTAATCGTTTCAAAATTCTATGTGCCTTTCTAAATGATGGCAACCTTTTGACAAGACAAGAAGATGAGAAAGCTGGAAGCCATGTCAGGAGGACCTGCTATATTTGTTGTGACAACAGGGAGGAATGCTCCGACTTACTCCATTTATGTGTAAAAGCCCTGTGTTGTGTTTCTGTTGTGTTTCTGACAGCAAGGGAAAGAGGGTGAGGGTCTAAACTGCTGGTCCTGTTCTGTGCTGCCACTCAGTCCATCCCACATTGCTCACCAGCTCTCTGTCTCCCCCATCCTCCCTGTCTCCCCCATCCTCCCTGTCTCCATCTCTTCCCACTCCTTAACATCTGAAGAAAGGGTAAAATGGCAGAATTATGCAACTCATGTTGGAATAGGCAAATTACCCATTCCTGGCTGAAGAAGCAGAGAGTAAGAGAAGCTAATTTGTGACTCTGCGTGTCACAGGCACTGCGCTCCTGGATCCCAGACTGGATCAGTTGTTATTTTAGTCCTGAATTCACTTTAAAGAAAAAGCAGCATTCTTTTTTTTTTTTTTTTTTTTTGCCTAGTAAGGTCCTCATTTACATGAAGCTGTCAAGTGCTACGACATTTAATGTTAATAATGCCACTTTCATTATTTTTCTGTGCGTCTGCTGCACTCTTGTAAGAACCACAGGCATGAAACATAAATCTTTCTGATGGTAATGTCATAACTAGGGATGCTGAAAGAAACTCAGCTAAGATGCCTGCTAAGGGTACCACAGGAAAGGCAGATGCCTTGCTATCTCTATCACTCCATTCTTGTGGGGTAATACTCAGACCATTTGTTCTTGCATTGCAATAATATTCTCTAATGCCACTCTCTGAGTCATACTTTTGCCAATAGTGATAACTGTAGAAAAGAAAGCTTAAAGTGAAGTGCTCAGCCACTCTAGGAATGCTATTGCTGAGGAATAGGAAGACAGCTTCAAGTCTAAGTGGCAAAGCCATAATCTCAAGGATTTTGTTCAACTTACAAAGCCATAAAAGGAAATTTGAATGTCATTTTCTCATGGCAGAGCTTAAATCATGAGCTAAATGGAATATCTGGAATATATACAGACCTAAATACTGACAAACTCAAATACGGGTTTTACTACTGTTATCATAAGCCAAATAAAATTTGGCTCCTTACATTGTCTTATTTTTTTTTTTTCCTGCAATGGCCGGTCTGGAACTTCCAGCACTCAAATGCATTAAGATGGAACAGCATTATCATATTTATTCTGTATAGTTACGCATATGTGATAGGTTATGAATTAAAAGTCTCAACAACTTTCTTCTGATTGATAGGCAATTTCATTTGTTTCATGAAAATGAGACAGAAGAATAGTCAACAAAGTTTTCAAAACCCAGCAGTAAGTAGAACAGTATAAATCAGTGTTTTTTCCCCTTATTTCTGTGTTCACTCCCGTACATGTACTACCCTATGAGACAGAGGCTGTCCTCATAAAATTCCAGCTCAGGTTTGAAAATCCAGGTGTCCTGGATAAGCATAAAATTTTGCATGCTCCTTCTAAGGGAAAGTTCAAAAGACTTAGAGGTTTTGTGTAATTGGGATAAGCAACTAGAATTTCATGCTTATCCAAATAGTGCTAAACCTCTCAGTCTTTGAACTTTTTCTTAGAAGGGAGCACCGGAAGAAAGTTAAACGGGTGGCAGGGGGTGTACATAGAGGGGCTCGAGAAAAAAGGAAGTACAGAAAAAAGAGATGTGTGTGCGTGTTTGTGTATGAGAATATGGAAGTGTATTTTGCAGTAATAGAGAAGATCTACTTGAAGGCAGTAAAGAAAAAGGTCACAGAAATACTGTATAGAATCAAACCTTTAGGTCCAGCCTTTTAAAGGAGCTGAACTCATATTTCAGAACAAAAGTATACTTGGGAAGTTTATCAAAGTGTTTGAAAATCACTGCATGTTTTGTACAATACAATGGGACCAGACTTCAATTCTGCTCTGAAAATAGACATAATAATTATGAAGCAGTAACCTAATTTTCTCCCTTGCATTGAAAATAACAAAGTAATTATGGTAAGACATGTTCTAGCAAAATAACTGCAGCTAAAGGTTGCTTGTCCTTTACCATGTTTCTCACTAATGTAGATTGTTTGCAATGATATATGGGCTTAATGCTTATTAATCAGAACAGAAATTATAATAAAGTGGTTATATATTCATATTTACAATGGCTGAATGAATGATTTCAAGACAGGATGTAGCAAGAAATAATAAATCAAAGTAATAGAGTCAAAATTATTTTAAAAAGGCAAGCATATTTGAATCCTATATCAAAATGATCCATGGCTGTTTTATTGAGCTCCTTATTAGTTTACCATTCAAACTGGAAGTTCTAATAGAAACTATATCTACTACAGTCTGAATTAAGTAATTCAGAAGTTGGAAACTGTGATTTAGCTGAATACTCATTTAACTGAAACTAATTCAATTTAGCTGAAAACTCTTTTCCCAGGTTCTGTTTGTTCACAGCTAAACATATTAGTGCCATCCACGAAATATTAATTTATAGTCTAATTCTGATTTCCTTTATGTTGATAACAAGATTTGTATTGAATTCAGTGATAAGAAATTCACATACCTTTAATGTTCAAAGCAGTTTGTAATTTTGCGAAGTCTAAAATCAGTACAAAAGTAGTAGTCCACATTTTCGAGGATACATGTAAAGTGTGCTAGGTGTTGTTTGGACTAAACTGTATGTTAAATCAATGAATTCTTAATTAAAACTCATAAACGTAAACTTAAATTTAGAGAAGTTTACATATTCATGTAACATTATAAATTACCACCATGGGAAAAGCCTCTGGCTTCAAACTACTTTTAAGCATGGATACTCTAACTTATCTTTTTTTGTATTGCTGTAGTGAAATAATTAAACTGATTCTGTACTTGTAATTCTTGATACTGATTTACACATGTTAAGGTTTATGAGCTGAAACTTGTTACTGAAATTTAAGAGTGTTCTATACTAACTGTGCCATCAACTCAGTAAATTAGTCTAGGTAACATAACTTCAGTTGCCTTGAGTATTGAGGGCTCAAAACCTGCCTGAGAAACTCCAGTAATCAGTTGCAAACAACATCAAGATGCTGCATTTAGACTGCCTCTGCTGTTGGTGCTAGCTAGTGCAACGTTTACTTACATCTCTCTTCAGTAGTCTGTAACTGCAGGGGAGATACATACTCATACATGGATTTTTATAAAGTAGCTTAAGCAATTTAAACACCCAAATATTCTTAAACGTCAATAGAATTAGGATGCTTATCTATACAAATCTTTTAAAATCATTATGTGTTTTAAATATCCACAGCTAGCGCATCTAGTTGCATCTTAGTCAGCCAAAGTGTCAATGTCTTTTTCACAATGATAGTTGATTGTGATGGTTTGAAAATCTGAGTTATAAGACTCAGAACATCAGGTAAGCTTCATGAGAAGTGGCTGGACACCAGTCTCAATGCATGAAGAAATTTATATTCTAGCTTCTCAGAAAGCAGCAAGAAAAATTTTCATCCTTTCTCTGCTGGCACAGTGTTGCTATAAGAATTACTCCAGATCCTGTCATAATTGAATATTGAATACCATGTAATAATTTAATATCATATGACATCCTGATTAAATGAAGGGAAAAGCAGTAGAGTGAGAAAGGCAGGAAGAAGAGTAAATTGGAAGAGAAGAGGAGAGGGAAGTTTCATCACAGTTCCCTTCAGGCTACTTGGCAATCTTGGTTTTTTTGCAGGTTTGACACTGAAGCAAAAAGCACTTTGGAGGAGTGTGCTTGTTTCATAGCAGTATAAGGTAACTTTGAACATCTTTCTCCCTCAGCTTGCCATTTGCTCCTCATGCTTCCTTGTAGTTGTTTGCCTGAGCATCAGAGAAATGGTTGTAGTATTAGTATTGCTTATGCTTTTCTTAATAGTGCTTCAGACAGAAGTCATCTGGCATTCTCCATGTCTCATTTTGGAAAGGAGTGTGTGATTGGAACAGAGATTATTAGTGGTAACAGTACAGCAGTCAGTTTTGCCTAGGGTGTCTTTTGTTCCTCCTTTTTTCAGAAGCTTAAAGGCCTTGCTCATTTTCTGCAGTGACTGGACTCCTATAGTGTGGAGGTCTATCACTGAAGGTCTGTACCCTTGTGAACTGGCACCTCTCTGTGTTTCTGTATTGACCTTCCCTCTCACAACACAGTCCTTGCATGGAAAGCTGCAGTGAGACATCTGCTGTGATACAGATAATGTATCGAAATAACATAGATGTAGATATTTCCAGTCAGCCAGGAATACTTCCATGGTTAAATTGCACATCCTCTAAATAAGACAGCCACATCAAATTGCACTATCTTGCTTAAAATATATTCCTATAGGAATAGCAGCTCTTTGCAATACTGTTAGAGATAGACATTTATTTAATTGAATTTCATACTTCGGTGGGGTTTGCAGCCAAAAATGTCAGTTGCACACTATTCAGAGAAAAAAAATGGAGAGAGTGATAAAGTGTAGGAAGGACAAATTTATAGTAAGATTTATAGTATTTATAGTATTCCATATATTTATAGTATTTGAGAGTTTGCACAAGTCTAGTCCACTGAAAAAAAAGATTTACTTTGTTATAAAGATGTATAAGACACTGCCATACTTTTGTTTCATATCTATTTTTTCATCCATTTTTCTTTCTGAATGTGTGAGAATACTTATGGCAAGATGATTAAAAAAGAAAAAAAAAGTAAGCATTGATCTCCTATCATTGCTCATCTTCTGTGAATTTTAGCAATCTTGCTGGTTTTAATTCAGGGAAATGGTACTGAATTGTAATGTGTTTTGCTGAGATCAGGCTGTACCATATGTACTGACAGAAAGGGTAGTATCTAGCTGGAACAGAAAGATATTCAAGTGGGAAAACTGTAATTGTCAAATAATATTAAACCATAAGCATATGGATATATGCAGATTATTAAACCTAGCACTGGTACTTACTAATAGCTAAATACTTTTGTATGCATTGAAAAAGTTCTTGCATGCATGCTGTACAGGACAAAAAGACACTGAAAAAAACAAATGAAAAGCTCCAGTATCGCATGCAGAAACATATTTTATATCTCTTGTATTATGCATATGCCCCATTATGATCTTCGGTCTCCAGGAACAGGTTAGTCTTCAACAGCCCTCTCACATTAGTTGTACATTTTATACAGATCTTTACAACTTCTTTTCTTCTCTGTGTTACTTAACTTGGTACTAATCCATTTTTACTGCAGGGAATGTTTTTGTGACAATTTTGAAATTATTTTATGTCTCTCATTGTGATATTTCCATTTTCTCTTTAATTCTTTTTTGTTTCAATTTAAGGTGCCAGAAATTAACTCCCAAGAAAAACAAACAAATAGCTGTTTTCCCTTGTTGTTCAGCCAGACTGCGTACTTGCATACTACGCTGCTCATTAAGGGCTGAAGCACCTCATTTTTAGAAAAGGTACTGCCATCAAAGTAAACTGTCTTTGCTTTAAAAGAGTGTATAAAATATTGGCAGTTTCAATAAGTCCAAAGATTCAATTTCGTAAACACCTCAATTTCTTTTAAACCAGCAAAATGAAGTCTGGAAGGAGGCATAATTGATCTGCCTCTGTTGCTCATTAGGGACGAAAGGAAGCCAAGGGAGCAACAGCTGACACTGAGGGGATAAAGAGCTTTTAGTATACAGTGGTAGCTAAAAACCAGTGCTGACAATAATATAATAATATATAAATAAAGTATCAATTATAAATAAGAATGTATAAAGAAATTTACTTGGAAAAACTTAAGATTGAAAATTACGTTTTTAACCTTTGGGCACATTTCAAAGTCGAAATTGTTCAGCTTTGCATGAAACTAGATGAAGTCATTTAAGTATATTTGCTAAGCTTTGATAGTCAGGCTTGTTCCAAATCCTGTATTCTGCCTTAGCTCTATGGCTTTAATAGTTTTGTTGTAACTTGAGAATGTAAGTTCACAACAGAGAGAACATAAGGAACAGCGCAGGAAGAACAGTTACAATACCTGCTGGCAGACAGCTTAGGTT
>JAOEHX010015058.1:0-11925 GCA_025448015.1 Bolborhynchus lineola
CTGCACACAATACTCCAAGTGAGGTCTCACGAGAGCAGAGTAGAGGTGCAGGATCACCTCCCTCGACCTGCTGGTTGCGCTCCTTTTGATGCAGGCCCAGATACAGTTGGCTTTCTGGGCTGCAAGCACACACTGAAGCCAGCTCATGTTCATTTTTTCATTGACCAACACCCCCAAGTCCTTCTCTTTAGGGGTGCTCTCAATCTCTCCTCTGCTCAAGCTGTAGCTGTGCCTGGGAATGCTCCCACCCAGGTGTAGGACCTTACACTTGTCATGGTTAAGCTTCATCAGGTTGGCATCAGCCCACCTCTCAAGCATGTCAAGGTCCCTCTGGATATCATTCCTTTCCTCCAGCATATCAACTGAACCACCCAGCTTGGTGGCATCAGCAAACTTGCTGAGGGTGCAATCAATTGCACTGTCCATGTCATTGACAAAGATATTGAACAATACCTGTCCCAGCTGCAATCCCTGAGGGCCTCCACTCCTCACAGGCCTCCAGCTGGACATTGAGCCATTGACCACAAAATAGGTTGCCATACTGATCTTTCTATTAATAAATGTCTAAAATAGTTTGAAGAATGATGACACTAATTCTTCCACATTCTCGCAGACATTCTACATTTTGCAAACACTTTTCTTGTCTCTAAATTGGAGAGACATCAATTTGATAGATGGACTACTCAGTGCATAACAAAATGGCTGGATGCAAACTGTTGTGGTCAATGGCTCAATGTTCAGTGTTCATTACCAGAATTAATTTTTAGTAAATAGCTACATTTCATCTGGCTTGAGTTGCTTAAAGTTAGTATATAGAATCAATCCCCTATTCTCTGACTTTTTGTAGAAGAATAGCCTTTGTAAATAATTCATCCTAATTGTTCTGAATTTCAGATGAAATCTTACTCTCACTAAAGAATAGGAATAGTGTAATTGACTTTAAAGAGGCCTTTGTGTGGTTCCTCATACTATATTTGTGTCTGCAAAAACAAAGTAATTAGAAATAAAGATTTTCACACATTAAAGCTGAAATGAGAGCTAGTTATGAATTTCCTTTTTATTTTCCTGATAAATTTTCTTTTTATTTTCCTGAGTATGTGTCCTGGGTTCAGCAGTAGCAGTAGTTCTCCTTCTTAGTAGGTGGTGCAACATTGTGGTTTTGACTTTCAGCCTGGGAGCAGTGCTGATAACTCCGATGTTTTTAGCTTCAGCTCAAATATTTAGTTTGACCAAGGACTTTCTGAGCATCGTGCTCTGTGAGGGATGAAGGGAAGCTGGGAGAAAGCAGTGAAAAGCAGCCAGACAGCCAGGTACAAGACACAGCCACATCCATCCTGCCCTGCTGCCGGAACCCGCCTGTATTACAAGTCATTATCATAAAGTACAATGAAACAAGAACCTTAGCCCAAGCTCCTCATTTGATAAACACTAAGACAGCAAATAGTGGCTGTAAGTACAACATGCTGAACCAGTGAAATCAGGAGAATCAACTAGTGACTCCTACTGGTTGAGATAAGAACGGTCTAGTAACTAAGGCATAACACAAATCACTACTGCTACCACCAAAAATCATGACAAGGGAGACAACAAGGGAAGAGAATGCAACTGCTCACCACCTGCTGACCGATACCAAGCCTGACCAGGCAGTGAACCCACTCTTCTGGGTCCCTGCCCCCAGTTTTTGCATCCTGGGCATGACATGCTCTGGTATGGAGTACCTCTTTGGCTAGTTTGGGTCAGGTGTCCTGTCTCTGCTTCCTCCTGGCTTCCCCTCCTGCCTGGCAGAGTACGAGACTCAGAAAGTCCTTGGTCAGAGTAAACATTACTAAGCAGCAACTAAAAACTTCAGTGTTATCAGCGCTGTTCCCAGGCCGAAAGTCAAAAACACAGCGACACACCAGCTACTAAGAAGGAGAAAATTGACTGCTATTGCTGAACCCAGGACAGTGGCTTATGTATTTAAAGACCATAATGAGGTCTTCCTGGAACCTTCTTTTCTGTAAGCTGAACAACCCCAGCTCTCTCAGCTTTTCCTCATAGGATAAATCCTCCAACCCTCTTACATCTTTTGTGGCACTCCACTGGACACACTTTTACAGGTACACATTTTTTTTCTGCTGGGAACTCCAGAGCTGGGCGCAGTACTCCTGATGTTTTCTCTTAAGAGCAGAATAGAAGAGTAGAATCACCTCACTTGACCTGCTGGCCACACTTCTTTTGATGCAGTCCAGGATATCATTAGCTTTCTGGGCTGCAAGTGCACATTCCTGGCTCATATCCAGTTTCACTTCCAGTGTCCATTCTTCAGTGATGAATGATGTTGATAGCATAACGCTTATGCTAGTGTCTTTGTCATAAATATACATGTTGACAAAACCAGACAAACAAGCTTTATCTCTGATGTTTTACAGTTAGCATTTTTCTGATATACTGCAGTAATATATCATTAATTCACTGGTCCACTGGTAATGTATGAAATGTGGTAATCAACACACCATGATTTTGATGATAACTTGCTGTAATGAATTACCAGAGCAATGCCAGCAGGTGCATACTAATAACTGATCATATTACCACAGCATGAATTTCTTCACTGCTTTTACAAGCAAGGAACTTGCCGAGGGTGGTCTGACTGTTTACTTCTGGTAAAAGGAAAATGCCTGAGTGGTAGAAATGGAATTTTAAAACCCTACTGTTACTGCACTTGTACTTTCAAAATTTTCTTTCTGAAAGAAAAAGCCACAAGCAATTCCACCTTACAGTTGTAGAAAAATCATGTGCAGCAGATAAGACAAATTCTTCTTTTGTGCTTACCCATTCAATTGTTATGTGTGTATCACATATCAAATTTGCAATCATGAAGTGATAGAATCTTCAGTCCTTGGAGAAGTTAGGAAGAAGGTTAGCATGATGCCCATGTCTCTAAACTAGTGAGGCATGGATGTCACAGATGGACCACTTGGTGTATATGGTATTGGCTAGTTGGTTGCTCGAAGAGTTCTGGTTAACTTCAAAATGTCCAAGTGGAGAACAGTGACGAGTTATGTTTCTTGGGGCTTGGTACTAGGACCAGCACTGTTTAGCACCACTGGCAGCATCCTAGACAGTGGAATTTGCACCCTCAGAAAGTCTGCTGACAACACCAAACTGTGTTGTGAAGTTGACACACTGAAGGGAAGGGTTGCCATCCAGAGGGATCTTGATACGCTTGAGAAGTGGGCCCATGTGAATCTCCTGAAGCTCAATAAGGCCAAGTGCAGGGTCCTGAATCTCGCTATGGCTAATCCCAAGCAGGCTAGGCAGAGAATGGATTTTGTACAGCCCTGCGGAGAAAGTTTTAAATACCTGTATTGTTTTAAAGTAGACAAGAAATACAGTGAAATTTCAGCCATTACTATTTGTGTTCTGTGGAATTCATCCAATTGCTTGCACCTATAGAGCATCACCATTTTACTTGTTGCTTTTACACAATTTTCCCTTTTTCTTACTATTAAATGGAACTACAATTCTTTTACAGGGGGACTGTAAGTGGTAAATAGATTTATGGTGTGGGAACTATAGTTGGCCACAGTTACTTTCGGATATAATATTAGCCAGACATTGAAAGTTGAATTTCTAATTAGCTTTTCAGTTATATGGATTATTGGAGAGATTTACTAAAGTGGAAACTTTCAGATGCTGCCGAGAAAGAACTAATCTCCTTGAGGGCTCTTTTCAAAGCTTTCCAGTGCTGTTACTGTTTATGAATTTATTTTTTCCACTTCAAAAAGCTCAGATCCTAGTCATTCAACAGGGCCTTTTTTTTTTGTTCTTTTTTTTCCTTCTGGATTGCATACCTTTCATGGATAACCATGAGAAATACAATCTTGCAATCACTCATGAATCAAATTCTGAACTCACCAGCTTTGTTGTGAATTATAACATAGCTTTCAATGACGGCAGTTGCACAACAAAGGAAAGAATTAAAGAAAAAAAAAGAGGCAGAAACACTGAAAAGACTAATTTAAAAAGACTAATCTTTGGTTTGTTTTTTATTTTCCATTACTGCTTATTCATGAAGGTTCAAAAGTATTTGCAATCTTTACAAACATATTGGTATTAAATGAAGTATAAACAGCTTTTATTGCTGACCAGGTGTTATATGGTATGTGATATCCCTTTAGTTAGTTCAGGTCAGCTGTCCTGCCTATATACCCTCCCAAGATCTTGCCCAACCCCCAGCCTACTGGCTTTTGCGAGTGATGGAAAGGGAATGTTGGAAAGACAGCCTTGGTGCTCTGAGAGCACTGCTCAACAGTAGCAGAAACACTGATGTGTTACCAATGCTTTTCCAGATGTCAATACAAAGCACAGCACTATAAGGACTGCTATGGGAAAAATTAACTTTCCATGAGTGACTTCATACTCAGTTGAATACAGCTATACCAACACAGAAAACCAAGGATGTCATATTTGTCTGTTTAGGCCACTTATTTTCACATAAAATTTAAATTCAGTAACAGAAAGGCTCCATATTTTAGGAATGAATTTATACCTCTGAGAAGCTAACTCACTGGTTAGAAAAATTTGGTACAGACAGAAATGGACTTCATTTGCTTATGAGCAAAGAGAAAGGAGTTTATTAGCTTAGGCATAAATCTGCATTTACTTTCTGATCAGAAGTGGTTCTCACCCAGTTTGCACAGAGCCTGGGATGAAAAAGGGAACTTTACTTACTGTACTTTTCGTTTGGCTTTTCGTATTCTCTATCTTGATAAGCCATGCTTTTGAATGCTATGATTTCAGGTGCTGAGATATTTCCACTCTCAGCAGAGGAAATACTATAAAATTATAGGATTCTGTGTTGCAAAATTCAAGTCACATCCTAGTTCCACTCTGGAACTGTGCTGTTGAACACTGCCCTCTCCCCACCCCAACAATCTTTTGTGACTTTATTTTATCAGTCCTCTAACTGGCCAATATTAATGGAAACTGAACTAATTTAGCATGGGATAAATAATGTCCCAGCTTTTAAGTCGAAGAAAAAGAGAGAAAATCGAGAAATATATTGTTCACTTGCATTGGTGGACATAGGAATGGCTGCTAGTAATTTATTTAACATGAAATTTTTACCTTGTATTTTTCCC
The DNA here is from genome assembly GCA_025448015.1 of Bolborhynchus lineola. Lineage (NCBI taxonomy): Eukaryota > Metazoa > Chordata > Aves > Psittaciformes > Psittacidae > Bolborhynchus > Bolborhynchus lineola. Next base: position 5,127 of record JAOEHX010015058.1, read on the forward strand.
ACATTTTATCTTTTTTAAATTAAGATCACACTCCTATCCCAGAATTTCACTCTATTTTATTGTAGTTTCTACCCATGCTAAAGAAAAGCAGGATCTTTGATACACTGCTGTTCCAAGAATTTTTCTTTTCCACTGTACCTGTAAGTAGTAATTAAGGATAGCATGTCATATAAGGAAAGCAGGTGTACAAGTAAACAAATCTGTCATCTGAAGAAACATTCATTAGGGACAAGTACTCCCTCTTCAGATATTCTGCCTCATTAAGGGATAATCAGGAATGCATCAATAAGGTGACATAACTGATTACTTGTGCATCTGTCTCAATAATTTTTGAGCTGTTAAGGTCTGCCACCAACAGCAAATGGGAAGAAACTGCCACTGCATTATGATGTTAGATTGATATTAGTCGAGTTACAACTGATGAATTTGTGTTGATTTAAATGGTAAGATATAAAGTTACCTTATGCAGATGCAGTTGAACTTGATGCAACTTGATTGCTGCTGACACAAAAATGTGTATAAAGGTCATTCACAGCCTAAAATCTGAATTCTGTTGAAGAACATAATTATAATTTGCATGATTAATATTTAAGATTGGCTGTTGTATAAGCAAAAGCTTCTAAACCCAGCATCTGTTAAGCGTTGCTTAGCAATATTTATCTATATTTAGATGCAAGGATATATGACAGGACAAATTATAGGTTATAATATTTAAAAAGTAAAAATGAAAATCAGAATTGTTAACTTCAATTTTGAAGTGCATAGACATTATGTAATATATGAAAAAAAAGCTTGAGGTTTTTTGTTAATGAGACAAGTGGTCTCAAGTTCCATGTAAGTGAATGGGAAGGGAAGAAAAAGCAGCAAGAGTCTAATTTCTTCAAATTATATATAAGTGGAATGAAGAATAGTAACCATTCCTTAAAAAAAAAAAAATAAAAATCTGTTTGCTTTTGCTGTCAAGTAGATCTAAGGAAGACAAAAGATGATCTAAAATGTCTTAAGCATCCAGAAGTCACTAGAATTTTGCATGAAGTAAACTTCCTTTTTAGTGCCACAATATGATCAGAATCCAGTCTCACTTCACAGACAGGTCTAAGGTAGTGTGGATGCCTTGCCCAGTTACACTGTTGATTGTCTTCCATCACAGAAGTCTTGGTCCAGTTTCTCCAGTGTGTATATAGTACCTCAGCATGTAGATACAGAAATCCACAGTCTTGCTTCATTTTTTCCCTCAGCTTTTGTTTCAGAATTATCAAAAGATGTTAACTCCCTGTATTTGGTTTTGGCTTTTTTCTGCTTTTGTTTCAAACACTAGAGTGAACTACAAAAATTCTGTGAATTCTAGCAATTGCTGCTATAGACTTCTTGCATATTTTTGGGCAGAACAGACTCAATACCTCAAAGAAGCAAGCATTTAAATTCAACTGACTTTAAAGCTCAGAAAAGGTGTTCTTCATTGAAAAAAGATTGCAGATCACAACACTGTATTCATATTTCTATGTTTTAGTCAGACAAAATTAACATGTGAAGAGAGCAGATACAGGGCTGAGTTATTTGGTGTTTACATTCTGACTCATTAAATATTTTTTATCATTATTAATACCATTAATAGCAAGAAGACTGAAAATAATTAGGGGGTTCTGTATGAATTTAAAGTGAGGCTTTTAAGGAAACCTATCGCATTTCCCTTTATTTGTCATAGTACTTATAGAGTTAACAGTCCTTACAGTAGGAGAACTGATATCTATGTAATAATCTTGGATCGATGAGCCAGATTTGGTGGATACAAGGTGCTGTCACTGCAGCCATCAATGTTGTCATGTGGTAGTCATTCGACATTCAAAATAACTATTAAAATATATCTTGTAATTAAAAAAATCCCAAACAACAAACATACAGACAGTGGTGAACATTGCCAGGACACTGTTTTCTGGAAGTTGGGAAAATAATTAGAAACAGAAAAAAAAAAAAAAAAAAAAAAAAAATAGAAAATGTGATCAAGTTCTGAAGTTATACGGTAAAAAGACCTGAATTCTCTGATTTTTCCTGAACTCTTCTCTAATCTACATTCTGTGTTCATAAGATTCAACCTAGATTATTCTAAATGTTAAGAAAATCTATGTTTTTCTTGAAATGAAACATGCTTCATAATTGTCACATTTTTCCATTGTATTATTGAACTATCAAATTATTTGATTATATTCAAGATTCTTTATTTTTAAAAGACTTAAAACATTCCTCAGATTTGCCATGTCATACAGATGTGTATGACATAAGCATACATAAGCAAGTGAAAGGGATTGTTGCACAAAACATTTCCATTAGCAGATGTCTCAGTGTCAGGGAAATGTTCAGCTGCTAATGTGTTTTAAATTACATACCCTTATGCTGTACTCTTTCTAATATTAGGAAAATTGGTACTCTCCTCTTTATAATCAGGCAAAAAGAACTCATTTGATCTCACACTGGGCATTTTAGTTGTTCAATACACAATGAAGAATATTTTTTTTTAATTAAAAAAATAAATTACAAAAACCAAAGGATTTAATTTTGTAGTACAACAGAAGCAGAAAATCCAGATGTAGATGAATTAGGCAACAAAGACAAACACATTTCTGCCAAAATAAACCTATTTCCTTTAGTGGCATAAGTCTTTTTGAATTCCCCTGTTAAGTGTCCAAATGGAGTGTTGCCTCAGGTCCTGTTTACAGAAGTACTCGTAGGCTGTAAAACAATATTTTTCCATGGATCTCTCCAGTATATTATTCTGCCTGCCAATTTCTTTTCCACGCTTTTATATTACTAATATGGACCTTCATATTACTAATTCTCCAAGACTCTATATTATGTCTTCCTTTATGCCTAAAAAGAAATCAGCAATGTGGAAATTCTAAGAGTAAGGACGCAAGTGCAGCCAAGACCTTTCACATGAAAGTTGAGTAACAGGAGAAGCAGGAGTGATCTCATCCACACACGTGTCAGGGTCCAACTGGAGAAAACTCTAGTGCCGGCGCCTGTTTCGCTCCTGATACCAAGAGTGAAATTATGTTTCAAATGAGGTCAGGTACCATAACCAATCAGTTGTTTTTATATGAAAAGACAATTATTATAAAAAAGGGATTATATTTATTATATAAATAAAAAAGGGATAGTGATAGGACAAATTTGAAAAAAAAAGGCAGAAAATGAAGCAAGAATTTGGAGTGCAGAGAGAGAGAGAGCTAGTCACCACCATGGGTCCAGAGGTGTCCCTGGGATCTGCCATCAGAGGTGGTGGGAGTTCTTCATGGTTCATAGTTGGTATCAGAGCAGTGTCCCCCAAGAGTCCGTAGTAGTTGTTGGAGGTGGGTGCTGTCATGGAGATATCCTTCTGGAGTTTGACCCCTTGAAGGTACCCTGTGGAGCATGTCTTGTGCAGTTGCCCCTATGGCGATGTCTTGTGAAGGTGGTCCCTTGGGGTCTGTAGTAGTCATCAGTGGAGAGTGTCTTCATGGAGGTGTTCTTCTGGAGTCATCCTCATGGCAACGGCTCCTTTGGCAATGTCTCTCTTGTTGATTACCTTTTCCCCTCTTTATAACAAGCTGGGGAGACTACCTCTGTTATTCATGTCAGATATTACACGCTCCTGGTGGACCAGTCTCCTTGGTCTTGCAGCCAGCTTTTCAACTGCAGGTCTGTAGCAATTCTTAGGATAGTAGGCAATTCTTCACACCAATCCTGGAGGTCTTAGCTCTTTCTCACTCATCCCTCAGGTAATGGACAGAGGAAAAATCTTATCTCACCTCCTCCCACCCATCTCTGAGGCAAAAGATAGGTGGAATCCCATCTTAGCTTCTCATACCAGTCTTTGAGAAAATGGACAGTGGAGTCTGATTTCAAATCAGTCTCTCACAACACAGAGCTAGGTTGCTTGGGCATGCACCTGACCTGATGTGTTGAAGATACAGTACCTTTGCTGGTTCTGCAGTGTAAATTTACACCTAATTAATTCTGGAGATAGCTTTGGAATGAATTAGAATGAAGAAGGAAATGTGATGCTTTCACATGAAAAGTGAAAGTAAGTAAAAGAAAAAATTTCAAGAATTAGGTGAAATAATGAGGAATAAAAACAGGAGGTAGGTGTTAAAGAAGTTTCCCCACCCTAGATTGCCATAGCTGAATTTCGGTGTTTAAGTCTGATAAGGTAATTTATTTAATATCTAATATCCTTTTTTTCTTTATAGTGGGATTGAGGTAAACACGAAGACTGGAAGGTGATCACAGACCTGCTTGCTTTATGCCATTAAATATAGCCACCCAGATAAAATACTGAACTGGTGCTATCTCTCACACAGTCCACAAATCACACAGTGATGCCTACACTTACTGACATTATATGCTGGATGCTGAAAAGAGAAGAATATGGAATTGTACTTGAAAAAAGATTAAAGACAGGTACAAGAAGATTGATGTGTGTGTCTCTGTGTGAACAGTTTATGGCTTCAACTGGTTTTCTTCCTCTGCACTTTAAACTTTCTATGAATATTGTTTAATTATTACCACATATATTATTGAATGGCATTTTTTTATACTAATAATATTTTGATATGTTATCTTCTGATAAGCAAGTGACAAATTACTTATCAAATACAGGCATGAATTAAAAATATGATCATTTTTATCACATTTTTCATATGGGTCAATTAATGAGTAAATAAATTGAGAAGCTACACAAGAATGATTAAAGGTTTGGAAAATATGAAGTGAGAAGTTCAAGAAATTCAACCTATTTAGTTTAGTTTACCTAAGAGAAGGTTAAGGTGTGACATCATGATATTAACCTTTAAAAGCCTACAGGAATAATTAAGATTTGATAGTAGAAAGTTCTTCATTCTAAGTCACAAATAGATAGCATGATCTGATCACTTCAAATAAAGATAGAGAAAAGTAAAGAATTTTTTCCCATTATTTAATCTGTATCTACACTGTTTTATTTTCAAGTCATTCTCCCTTGTCATATCACAGCATGCTTTTGTAAAGTTTCTCTCCAGATTTTTTGTGGGCCCCTTTAGGTACTGGAAGGCTGCTATAATGCCTACACTGAGCTACTCCACACTGAACAAGCCCAGCTCTCTCAGTCTATCTTTGTGGGAGAGACGTTCGAGCCTTCTGATCATCTTTGTGACCATCCTCTGGACTTGGTCAAGCAGGTCCACATTCTTCTTATATTAGGGGTTCCAAAACTGAACACAGTACTTACTGCAGGTGCGGTCTCACAAGAACAGAGTTAAAGGGAATAATTACCTCCCTCTATCTGTTGGTCTCACTTCGTTTGATGCAGCCCACAAAAGCTGCCTGATGCAAATGTACTTGAGGGTATTGGTCAATGGCAGCATGAATATGATCTGGCAGGATGCTCATTTGGCCAAGGAAGCCAATAGCATCCTGGCTTGTACCAAAAATAGTGTGGCCAGACGGAGGGAAGTTATTGGGTCCCCATACTCAGCACTGGTGAGACTGCACCTTGAATACTGTGTTCAATTTTGGGCCACTCACAACAGGAGAGAGATTGAGCTGCTGGAGCGCTTTCAAAGAGGATCAATGAAGCTGATGCAGACACTAGAGCATGTGCCTTATAAGGAGCAACTGAGGGAACTGGGCTTGCTTAGCCTGGAGAAAAGGAGGCTTAGGGGAGACATTATTGTTGCTTATAACTACCTGAACGGAGGTTGTAGCGAGGAAGATGTCGGTCTCTTCTCTGAAGTAACAAGCAATAGGGCAAAAGGAAATGGCCTCAAGTTGCAGGAGGGGAAGCTTAAATTGGATATTAGGAAAAATTTATTCACCAAAAGGTTATCAAGCTCTGGAACAGGAAGCACAGGGAAGAAGTTTAGTCACTGTCCTTGTTAGATACATAAAATGTGTGTAGTTGTGACACTTAGGGATATGGTTTAATGGTTGGCTTAGAAGTGCTAGGTTAACTCGATGACATTAATGGTCTTTTACAACTTATATGATGCTATAATCCTGTGATTCTATAATGGCAATTAATTAATTTCTACCTATTTAATAAAAAAATATTTCAGTCTCTATAAGATGCTGAAGTCTGTAACTCTGTAATCTTTAGGCCCTTATGCTATTATAAATCATTTATCTGCTCACTAAGTAAGATCATAGATTACTCCATATCAAGGGGCCAGCAGCCCAGCAGACGCAAGGAGCTGATTCACGGGGGCAGTGTCAGGAGAGGCGGAGTAAGATTCAAATCACGTACCAGTTGCCATTTCCAGCCAATTGCTGAGGTGACTGTCTCAATAGGGGACACCTGCAGCACCTGATCGAGGGGGAGGCTCAGCATCCCAGAGTTTCAACTCAGAACAGCAACAGGCACTGAGGGAGCCTCAAGTCCTTGACAGGGCTTGCCCAGAAGCCGGCAGCTCAGCGGACGCAAGGAGCTGACTCACCGGGGGCGTCACCAGGAGAGGTGGCGGATGACCTAACTGATTAAAAACCTGCCCGAAGGTGTGTGAGTGACCAAGGGCGTGGCAAACAGGACGGGCTCAAGGCAGTTGGCATGGCAGTTCCTGCGATCAGGCGAGCAGGATGGTGAGAAGTCACCATATGACCCGGGCTCGATCTGGGAGCTCTGCTCTGGCTGCACGAGTGGTAGTCAGTGTAGGCACCCAGACAGAGACGATGAGAGGGGAGGCTGCAGTGCAGAGCTCGGGGCGTAGTGAGCACCCGCACTGCTCTGCTGAGGGGAGGGTGCGCCATGGGCGGGGCTGCACTCGGTGCTCCCCGGTGGAGGTCCTCCTGC
>JAOEHX010015062.1:0-10099 GCA_025448015.1 Bolborhynchus lineola
GACTTTTTAAAACTGAATTTAATTGTATCAACAATTCTAAACCAACTGTACAATGTTTTCTAAACTGTTTTTCTCAAACTTGGTATAGGTAGTGCTGTCTCTTTGGAACTGTATTAAAGAACATTAAAGTAAAGGGCATTCAAGACTAAATAAATTATATCCACTCAAAACAGCACTGAGAAGTAAAATGATCCCATACAAATAAGACTACACCTTAACTGATGCAGATGTCCTATGACAGAATGCTCAAATTCTGAGCTAAGTTTTCCTTTCTGGAGTAGTTTACATGTTTTCTGATAATGATTCTCCATGTCAATGATAAATGCAGTTTTTATTGTTCAGAAATTACTGATCTTAAGAGCTCCTTTGTTTTGCAAAGTAGTACAATACATAAACATTTTTATGAGAGAATAAACCAGCTATGTTCTATACATTAATCTTAGATACTGCTGTGTAGAAGCTTAGCTTTGGTTTATTAACAGTGCGTGATGCATAATTGGCATTGCAGTTAAACTGTTAAAGTCGCTAACAATTCATAGCGGGTAGGAAGCTCTAAATATACTCATTGTTACACTTTCGGGATATTCTGGTGGTTTCTCATTAATTACATGGATACAGTAAATTCAGCTTACTAACTCCTCTTGGCAGGTCACCATCAACTCTATTTGTCACACCATGTGTCTGTCTTGCTTCCCTCTGAGTTAACTGCTGCTTCATCTTTGGTATCATCAGTCACCTAACACTTGAATGTTAGTGGCATGTCTTCATCCATCACCTGTCCCTGTTTGGAAACCTGTGAGCACAAGGCTGGCAGTTGAGCCAGCGATTGTTAGCCAGGGTCTGCTGGAGCTAACAGAGGTAACAAAAAATTCTGATATGGAGATGCTACTGTATGCCTGATATGAATTCTTGCTATGAAATGTGCTAAGCTTATCACACAGTTTTGTCATGTTGAATAAATACTTCATAGGAGTGATGTCTTGTTGGAAAAGATATTTTTAAACCATTATTTTCCACATATTGAGAATATGCTAGTAGAAAACTTAAAACTGAAAATTGATCGGCTGCTAAAATGTGACCATTACTCCTGTGTGAAGGCCTGCTAAAATGGTGGAGAAAATACAATATAAAAAAGTTGTATTTTAGAGTATGCTTGAATCCATTAATACAACATTCTGCCAGTGAGTGTCACCTTCTTTCCAGCAGTGGCTGTTAAAAATGCATGTTAAAATGATGTTCTTAACCTTAAAACTGTCTTGGCATACTTATTTTTTGGAAAAGCAATTAGATAAGCACTCCTTTGGTAATTGATCCTGAATTATGCTGTGTATGTTGTTGGAATTATTTATAAACTCTTACTATTATAGAATCACGGAATCATTTAAGTTGAAAAAGACTAAGTCTAACTGTAAACCCACAGCTACCAAGCCTACCATTAAACGCACAATATCTACATGTCTTCGGAATACCTGCAGGGATGGTGATTTGACCACTGCTGTTCCAAAGCTTGGCAACCCTCTCAGGGCAAATTTTTCCAAATATGTAGTCTAAACCTCCTTGGTACAACTTGAGGCCATTTCCTCTTGGCCTGTTGCTTGTTGTTTGAGAGAAGAGATCGAAACCCACCTCGCCACAGCCTCCTTGTAGGAAGTTTTAGACAGCAAGTAGGTTCCCTCTCAGCCTCCTTTTCTCCATGCTAACCAATCCCAGTTCCCTCAGCTCTTTATTGTACCTTCAGCTGTTAGATTGAAAGAGGAAAGCAATTTACCAAGTAAAACACACCAAGTCAGACGTGTGTCAAGCACTTACGTGTGCAAGATATCCTTTTGAAAGCAGCTTTTACACCTGGGGTGTTAGTAGAGAAGTATACAAATTAAACTTGTCTCCCATATGCCTTTGCTGATGGAATACTGTGCACTAAGGATCACAGAGGCGTCTGCTCTCACCTCTAGCTTTCCTATTTCTATCTGGTCCCTGGCTTTCAGTCAGGAAATACTATGATAGGAGCATAATCCTGCTCCTTAGAGTATGAAATGGTAGAACAGCACTGAGAGCGCAGAGTAGTGTCCATGTTTTCTGTGCCACCTGGAACATTATCAGTGTGCCTTGGGCTGCCAGAAGTTGTAAATAGAGTAAATTTGCTTTCCCATTGCAGTTCTTGGCTGAAACAAGCTCACGTATTCTGTAAGAAATCTGCACGCATGCAGCTCAGGCTGTGGGTTAAAGTAACGACAACTATTGGATAGCTTAAGTGTCCAAGTGAATAAGAGCATCTGTGAATCAGTCAGTGTTTTTCCCAAGCTTGCTGGACCAAATAATAGGAACCACCCTTTCATCCTTTGAAGAACAGGCATGCTGGCAGTTGCTCAGCAGGACAGTAGTGTGTCTCACTGTGCCCTCTTACATGGGTCTTTTGGGCACTTTGCTGACAGAAGCAGCTGTCATTTCTGGCTTCTCCTGTGAAAGGATGTGGTTGCGGGAAGCTATGGTTCCCTACCACTACACCTAGTTCCATGCTGGGGAGCCAAATGGGCTCTCTACTATTCAGGTTTAATGGCAAGGAAGCTAGTGACCTGGCAAGGAAACAGTTTTGATTTGCTTCTGAAGGTTGTTTAAATTTGTTCCTTCTCATAAAAAGTTCACATTCTGACAGCTTGGCATTTTCTAATGGACAGTTACTGTTCTAGAAAATCTCTGGGGTGAGGAGTAGTTTGAGGAAAAGATCAGCTATCCTGGAATAAAACAAATGTAGTTCCTTATGTTCAGGCCCTCTGAAACAAATAATTTCATATAAAAAAAAATTTAACTATAATTTTGTTTTATGGGAGGAAGAAAGTTCAGCTTGACAACTAGAATGAACCTCTAAAATAACTTCAAAACATTTTAAAAAATTTTGCTTGTAGGGTCCGTAAAAGCGCAGAGAACGTGCAAGTGTTAAATTAGTCTTAAATTTTCTAAAAATTTTCTATTCTCTTGCCACTTCACACTACCAGTCATAAAAAACTGATTTAACTTCAGAGCCAAAGACAGTTTTGAGCCTGTCCTTGTGGTCGTTTTATTCGTTCCAGTTTTGAATCTGTCCATGTGTTCATTTAGAGAGAACATTTATGTAAAGCAAAAATTATCCAGACCTATTTTAATTAAGATCAACTGTATTTGTATTGTACTTTATGCAGTCTAAAATAGTGCAAATGTGACATGTCAACACTTGAAAATGGTCTTTGTGTGTTTTCTTTTTTTGCTTTTGTTTAGTGAAATGTTTGTATTTTTGGAGTGGTGTCTAGTTTCTGGTTTGGAAGCAGAAAAACAGTCATGCAGTGGGATTTTATTATGGCAGATGATAGATAGTCAAGGAGTCATACACTGCTTCTGATTACAATTTAGAAATATCAGTGGGTTTCCATTAGAACAGTTTATTTTTAAAAAATCAATAAACGAAAACTGCTTTTAACATTAAAAAAGGAGTAATCTGTTGTCTGGGGGTTTTTTTATTGATGACAGAAGCATTGATCGAGTTGTAGTAGTTTATTATTTGGACTTCCTGAGTTTGAATTAAAATTGAACTGTCTTATTCTGATATGTTGATTTTGACCAGAGCAAGTAAAGAACTAGCAGCCCTTAGTATCACGAAATTAATGAAGTTGCGTACTGTTAGCCCAGTTAAATAGTGCTCAACTCTTTTTCCAGCATTCAACTACTGCTTCAATAGCTATTCTTACTAAAATACTCCAGCTGCAGGAGTGTAATACATGAATGAAAATGATGTAACCAACTTAGTTGCTCCAGCACTGCACATGGAAAGAAGGCATTTTAAGTCAGATATGCTTTTAATAATAGCTCTGCATTAGGGATTGTAATTCTTCTCTCAATATTAGAAGAATTTACTGCACATTTTCATGAAAAAATAAGACAGGAACTGCTGCCAAATGAAATTTGCCGCATGAAGGATCAACTTGATAGTCTTCTCAAACAGCAGCTTATTTAGGTAGCTTGGGGTTGCATTCTAAAATTACTGCAGAAATAATTTTCCAATTTTCACTTTACTATTTGAAGGCTAGTCCAATGTTATGTAATGTTAGAGACCACAAATTCATCTTAGTTTCTTCCACTTTTCAAAGGAAAGTATTATCATACTTACAGTCAGAAACCTGTTGACTCATTTCACTTAAGCTTGCTGCATCAGTAGGGGCATTGTTTGTGTGAAGTGTGGGGAAGTCAATGACTTAAAGTAAGGCCAAGAAAGTCAGCCATAATACACTGTAATTAGCCAGGCTGTCTGTCTATGGGTGTTTTAAACTGGCCACAGTATGTGGTGTGTCTCAAATAGCCAGCAAGGTTTTTGTATGATGTTTGTGTGAATAGCCTACGTAAAGGGGAGTGCAGTACCTGGGTGTGCAGCAGCTGAGAAGAGCAACAGCCTGGGAATACTATAAATTTAAAGAGCCTGAGGGTGTTGTGGGGTGAGGAGAGGCTGATAGTACCAGGTAGACTTGGAGATACAGCACTCAGCAGACATTGGGAAACGTGAAGTTGGAGGTACCTGGAGTGGAAGAGAGTAATGTTACATGATTGGCTCTATTGCTTACCCCTAGTCTTATTCAGTGATGAATGGCTGTCTTCAGGGAGAGTAGTTAAACATTGGTGTGTTTGTTTCCTCATTGTTTTTCTAATGTATTAACTGAGTGATCTGGTAGTCTCTCAGAGATGGAGTTGCTGTAAGTCCTTAGCAGTGACCCAAAGGCACAGCCAGGTGACCCTGAAATAGCCCCTTTAGTTTTGTGTTCTGATAGGGGCGCAGAGAAAATGGGGAAGATTGGTCAGGAGGAGAGGGAAGGAACATTTTTCTTCTCCCATCATTCTGGCCAAAGACAAGATTGATGCATTCTGCCACATTAGATATGCCCTTCCACCTGCCATCTAGTTATGTCTGTGCAGAATGATGGAACTAAAGGGATCTCATCCTTAATATGCTTGATCAGTAAGATGGATTAGCAAGACATGGCAGGGGCTGCTCTACAAGGTCTTTATTCTGAGTAGTATGTTCATAAGTACTAAAGCAATGTTACCCATATGTGGAAAATCAACGGTTCATAGTAGAATTTTTAAATATTTAATGGAACGAACATCCAAAGCACCTTTCAGAAATGAAATCTGACCATAGTGAAGAAGTGACAGAAGAGTTACTAACTCTGAGTAATGCTTACATGTGTAATTTCAGCTGCCAGAACTTGTATTGCTTTAATAAAAATGCCTCATTGGTGATACAAAAGCAATCAATTAACCATCTAAAGTTGATCTGACCTTACTGAAACAGGCTGCCTGTTTTCACTTTCTGTAGAGTCCCAAAAATTTGTATGAATGTAACTCAGAAGTTCTGAGTAGAGAATGGGATTTGAATGAAATAAAAATGGGTGTGATTTATTCTCTTCTGCGCCTTGCTGCAATGCGATTAGCTTGCGGTGAAGTATTAGTCAATATTTTTCCACAGATTATGAAGCAGAGGTTTCAAATCTAATTGACACTGCTTTACTTTGTGAAATCACTAGCAAAAATTTGTTGCTATCAAGTACACCTGTGGCAATTCCAGAAGAAAGAATTCCACTTATAAACATGCTTAGTTGAAGTTCTTAAAGACTTTTTGAAGATCAAGATAGGTTTGTGGTACTTTATTCTACTGCTTGTTGAGCGTAGGCTTTAAAAGAATTAATTCTTCAGGACAATCAGTGTGGCATGTCATGAACATTACTTTTTTTTTTTGGTAACAAGTGTTTCAGGTCTTCATTGTTAACCTCATTCCCAAATTCATCTTCCTCCTCCTTTTGTCTAAAATGTGACTGCTGAAGAGAGTTCCTTTTAAGCTTTCGAGTGCCAACACACGTAAACTTTTTCCCTGACCCACTCTTAATTTTGGTCCATCTTTTGACTTGCTCTGACAGTGAAATTTCAAAATTATCTGTTGACTCTAGAGGCTGAACTTGAGCAGCAGATGCTCAATCTCTTTGGGGCACCATATAACTTACTTCCCAGTTGTGATACCAGTCACATTTTAAGACTTAGGGTGATGCACCAGCTACTTTTTTTAGTGTATCTGCCAAAAGTCTTCCATAAGTAGGCTTCATGATAAGATTAAAAGCAGTTCACTGGTTTTCATGGTTCGGTAAAATATAGCCCTTCTATCTCATGTACTTTGAAACATAAGCCATAGCTAGAACAGGCAACATGGTGTCATTGCTGGAAAATAGTCTCCAGAGTAAATACACCTTGTCTGAAATGACTACAGTGATAAAAATGAGAATGGAAATATTATTTGAACACCTGCATTAGTAGATGCATGCATGAAAGCCAGGTATCTGTTTTCAAAAACCATATGACATAGTGGTTGCTCACCCTTTTCATTCAGTTTTTCCAGTAGCATTAGTTTTAGAACCATGGTTGAATTGCTGTGGTTGATTCAGAAAGGCTCTGAAAGCTCGAATCATAGTGATCAGTGCATTGCTCATTTTATAGTTGGGTGTCTGGCTGTGTTTGATAAGCATGTATCCATTTATTTTTTTCTTTTTCTTTTTTCCAGAGCTATTAAAACAAAGCAAACAAAAAACAAACATAAAGACCTCACAAACAAACCCCAACAACACAAAACCAGCTTCATCTGCTGGACACCTCCATCCTCAGATGCATGTAGAACTGTTTGGTGGCCTTTCTTGGTGAAGTTAGTATGGGATAAGTAGTCCAGATACAAAACTTTCTATGATTGAAAGTGCTGGTCCATTATATTTTTTTTCCTGAAATTCCCACATATAGAAAGAAAGAGATAACAGTGTGTAATGAGTGTGGGGATGCTTTTATTAAAATGTAAACAAGTTTTTCTGTACTTTGCAAATTGGTGAAATATTTGTGCCAACGTTTGCTGCTGCTTCTTAGGGACACAGCAGGTCAGGAGAGATTCAACAGCATTACCTCAGCTTATTACAGAAGTGCCAAGGGAATTATTTTGGTGTATGATATCACCAAGAAGGAAACATTTGACGATTTACCAAAATGGATGAAAATGATTGATAAGGTAGGCCTTAAGTATTTTCTTTTTATGTAGTTTTTGTAAGACACCATTTTTTTTCCTCAAAAGTACCCTGTAAGGCTTTTAACAGAATTGACACAGGATTGTTAAACTAATGCTTAATTTTGACCAGATTATTTTAGCCAGGAGTTAACATTAATGCGTTGATGTTGCAAAATGTTTGTCCATTCCCACTCCCTTGAACTAGAATTGTCCCAGCAGAAATGTGTAACATGACTCATTTACCTGTTCACTGGAGGCGAGTTTTATTTCCTGTCTGTGAAATAAGGTCATTCTGTTCATTCTTAGATAAACTAGAATAGCTAGTTCTAAAGTCTTGTTTTAAAAATGGAATTTAAAAATTGAAGATTTTTTAAATACCTTTTGGAAAGAACATTTACGTATAAACTATATAGGTGTGGTTCCTTATTTAGTAGAGAAATTGCCCTTTTTTCATGTTGTGTTCACATTACAAAATCTTTACATTTCTAGATTTAGTTCATTAAAAATGTTCTAATTGCAGTATGCTTCAGAAGATGCAGAGCTTCTGTTAGTTGGCAATAAACTGGACTGTGAAGTTGATCGAGAGATTACTCGACAGCAGGGAGAAAAGGTAAGAACAGGCCTAACCAAATTCTTAGTTACTATTAGAAGCAAAATTGCTGTAGAGTTGTTGCTGACGGTCCATCGCTAGTCTTGTTCAGACTGTTAAACCCGAGAAGCATATTGAGAGTGGTGGCGTTCTGTCAAAATCCATATGGTATTTACTTCTATGGAATGTGCAGATATATGTGTTGCCACTGGAGCAGCATGTCTTTGATCTAAAGAAAGAGTAAACTACAAGTTGGCTTGCACTACACAGTAGTTCAGGGGATACTCCTTTTGGGCCTCTGAAAGATTATATAGTGGAGGCTTGACTCACAAATGCTCAGCACATCTTTGTGAGCCTTCTTCCAAACATTTGCTTTTCCGTAGTATCTTAGGACCAGCAACAGTCCTGCTTGGTTACTTAGCTCACCTTTTCATGTTTCTCTTGTTCTCTTCCAACTCTCAAAGTGGTAAGGAACCTGATAAGAGGATATATCTTAGTGTGACCCTCATAGCACCATCTAGCACCATCTTCATCAGCACACCATCAGTATGGACATACTCAAAATGTTTTCCCTCAGCTGCCTGTCATCTGTTGGAGTCAAGGCTAATTCTTACATCTGTACTTCTCTTTTCTGAATTTTAATAATAAGGTTGAGATTAACTTTTGTGAAAAGTTCCTATTTTTTGGCAATGTGCAGCAATGCATGTTAACTGAAGATATGAGTTTCGCAGACTTAAGTCTGGAAAAGCGCAGCACGCTTTTCCAGTAAACAGACTTTAAGTGAAAAGTATATGTGGCAATATTTGTTGTACCTTGGAGATTCAGAATTAGTAATTGAGTTAGACTTTAGTCACAGATTTGAGGAAGGTTGTGGGTTTTGTTTTCCTTAAAGGTTTTATGAGGAGTGCTTGTTTTGCTGTTTGTTGCTATTTGTGCATATCTTCATGTAGTTGTTTTCTTTTCCATCAGTTTGCACAGCAAATAACTGGGATGCGGTTCTGTGAAGCAAGTGCCAAGGATAATTTTAATGTGGATGAAATATTTCTAAAACTTGTTGATGACATTCTGAAAAAGGTAAAATACATAGAGGTGGTAGCACCTCTGACCATAGAAATGGTCAGTGTTTAAATAGTGGCTGCTAGTACTTGTTGGGAGGACATTGAGGGTGAGTGCACAGTCAGGTGAAATTTTTGGTTAATACATAGTGGGCATGATGTAATTCACAGACTCTGCTGAACACTTTTGTTAATAAATACTGCTTTCAAATTTGGTAAACATCTCCTATTTGCTATACTTCCTCTTTGCTGTAACTTCCAGATATATCAGCAGCTGCCTGTATGTCTGCCTGCTTTCATTTGTGGGCAGTTCTGTTGTGGTTTGTTGTAATTAGTTTAGGAAGTGGCTTTATTTTCACCAATGTCTTGTAACTGTTTTCTTAAAGAAATTATTAACACAACTTACTTGAATGTAGTTCACTTACACAAGCCAAAAGATGCTTCAATTAAGGCTTTGGCTGACAATGAACTCTTGAAGTGAGTTCTTTGTGCTGAGTTCTTTGCAGATGACTGTTTACCGGTGATTTTTCTTTTCTTTAAGATGCCACTGGATGTTATAAGAAATGAGTTGTCCAACAGTATCCTGTCCCTGCAACCAGAGCCAGAAATCCCACCAGAACTGCCTCCTCCAAGGCCACATGTCCGTTGCTGTTGACTTGTTACTCCATACAGAGTGAAAAATAGGAGAAGGAGGGTAAAGAAAGTATCTGTACTACTCTGCACTACAATCATTCGGCAGTTTCTTGTTGCACTTTGTTATTCGAGTCAGAGCTACACACTAACTTGTAAATATGCAAATATGTAATCCTGTATAGGATTCAGCTATAACATTTAATTATTACCCCTCTCCCTCACAATGATGTTTCATTCATTGCCCCAGTGTTATAAATACTGTACAGTCAGTGGGGGGTTTGCCACACTTCCAGTCGAGGAGGAGGAGAAATTAAATCTATACCTATTCTTGACATAAATGTTGTAATAGTTCTTTGTTATTATAAACAGGCAGGCAGAAGCTCTTCTGGTATGAAGATAAGTATATGGTGCTTTGCTAACTATTTTAAAGACAAATTTTTTAAAAACAGAGGACTTTATGTACAAAGCTTCCATAATCAGCATTATGTTTCCTTTTAGTGTAGTGAAAACACTTTTGGCTGTAGCATCCTCTGCTGACTGGATTTATTGAAAAGCTAAGTTTAATTTTTTGGCAGTCTTTTATTTATTTTGTTTAATGCTGCACCCTTTCTTTGTGTACCAAGACATCACATCTGGTGCAGATCTAAGATTGCACTCTGAGATAGCATATATAATTTTCTGCGTAAGCATAGACTTGGTTGCAAGAATCATTAAGTTTCAGTAGAAGAATGGAGATATATTCAAGTTCTAAAAGAAGGTATAAAA
>JAOEHX010015063.1:0-13997 GCA_025448015.1 Bolborhynchus lineola
CTCCCTCAACCTGCTGGTCACACTCCTTTTGATGCAGCCCAGGATGCGGTTGGCTTTCTGGGCTGCAAGAGCACACTGCATCTGGCTCATGTTCATTTTCTCATTGACCAACACCCCCAAGTCCTTCTCCTTAGGGCTGCTCTGAATCTCTTCTCTGCCCAACCTGTAGAAGGGGTTTGTACATGAAAATGTCAAGTTTTGCTGGCACACAATGGTGGCAAGGTCTCATAGTGGCACCTGAGAGTGAGGACAGGACAGGCTGAGGGGAATAGATTCCTTGTTTGCTCCTTCCCCTGGGAGTAATAGTTGAAATATGTAATTATGTTTGAATAAACTCAGGGGTTTAAATTAACATCTCCAGTTTTCCTCTCTTGGTGGGTCTTGCTGCTCTTCTTCCCCATGGACTTTCCAGTTTTGCTCATCTCGAGCTCTGAGCCAGCTTCCATCCTACTGAGTTGTCGGTACTGCTTATTTCCAAACTGTCACATCTTGCACCCATCCCAGAATACTGGAAAGAGATAAATGCAGCATAAATTGGGGAACAGAGCTCAGGAAGACAGAACTGTCAGAACTGTCCTACTTTGGTACCCATGTGATGGCTGACTGGCGTTGTATGTTACTTGCTGTTGACATGGGCTCTGTGCTGGTGACCAGGGCAGTTGCCTTCAGACCTGCTGTAGCACCAGCAGAGCATGTGAACTTCAAACAGCAGGACGGGATCCTTCCAGAGCTAGTATATGATGTTGTATATACCACTTGTGAAAAAGGTCCCCAAGTGTTTCCCTGGAGGGTCACAGGAGCATTCAGGCTGGGCAAGGCTACAGAGGTTCGCCCACCCTTTATAGCTCCAGTTTTGATACCAGGTCTTGGTCCTTAGGGCATTGCTGTGAGGTAACAGTAGAGAAAAGAAATATTTTCCTGATTTTTCTCTTTTTCTCTGAAGTATTCCAGACAGGAGTTATTTGAAATGGGTCATCTGAGTACAGGTTAGTCACCTCCAGTCAGACATTATTGCTCATCAACAATAACCTGCTGTTGTATGGAGCACCTATGGGTGTGAGGGTCTGCAGTTCTGCTGGACTGGGATGTGGAGATGACCAAAGGGAGGTGAGTGAGTGAGGACCGTCGGCATCTGGCAGCTTTGGGATGTGAGAAGAGACTTAAGCAGGGGCAGGAGGCAGGGTCCTGGGCCAGAGGTGTGCTGTAGGTGTTTGAGGGAGAGCTTGTTGGAAGGGCTGTGCATGAAGAGGCTGGGGGTTTGGAGGGTGTGACATGATGCTTCCTTTGTCATGTGCTGGCATCTGTGCAAGCAGCTCAGGCTTGAGAGAGCTGCGCTTGTTCAGCCTGGAGAAGAGAAAGCTCAGGGAAGACAGTCTTCCAGTATCTGAAGGGGGCCTACAAGAAACCTGGAGATGGGGTTTTACAAGGGCCTGTAGTGACAGGACAAGAGAGAATGGCTTTAAAATGACAGAGGGGAGATTTAGATCAGCCATTAGGAAAAGTCTTCACTATGAGGGTGGTGAGACCCTGGCACAGGGTGCCCAGAGAGGCTGTGGCTGCCCCATCCCTGGCAGTGTTGAGGGCCAGGCTGGATGGGGTTTGGAGCAACCAGCTCTAGTGGAAGGTGTCCCTGCACATGGCAGGGGTTGGAACTGGATGAGCTTTAAGGTCCCTTCCAACCCAAACCAGGCTGGGATTCTATGACGTGGGAGCATGATAATAATGGGACCCCTGTCCCATTGACCCTACTTTGCAGAACAGAGCCTGTTCCCTGCAATACCCTATATACCCCTGTGGTTTACATAAGAAAACCTTCGATAACTAGTTTAAATAGGGCGTCTGTGTGTTCAGTTCTTCAGCTGCTAACAGCAGAGCTGTGCTCCTTTGTAGCAGGGCTGGATTTGGCTCACTGAGCTTGTCTGGAGTTTCACTTGTGCAGCGCAATGTAGAGGGGAGGTGTTTGACGGAAAGCTGTGGGCTGCCTGCAGATTGGGAAGCAGAGGGGAGAGAGGTGAAAGCTCCTCAGGGCTCCCTGGGGGACATGAATTAGTTAATGACTATGCTGTGCTTTGAAAATGCAAATGCTGTGTCAGAGCGAAGTCTGATTATAATAATCAATCTTCCTTTTGAGAGGGTGCTGGAGATGGGGAAAGGGATGAGACTGGCACTGAATTTTTAGATCTGAGTTTCTCTGCTGTCATTAAGGAAACCTTAATGACAGCCACCATCCAAGAGGGCAGCAGAGGCAGGGAGAGGCAAAAGGGGAATTTGGGAGGAATCATCCTTGCGAGTACTGATGGCTCCTTGACAGGCTGAAGTGGATTTTGTAGTTCTATTTATTATGATTGTCCTGCTAGGAAAGGGAGGGGCTGGTGCCTGCTGCTGTGTGTGAGCTGCCTCTGCTAATAGGAAAGGTAGAGGCTGCCTCCTAAGCAGGGTCCTCCTGGAATCGGAGGGAGAGAAGGGTGGCTGCTGCAGCTGTCCAGAGGTGACAGCTCCTTCTCCCTTGGCACTCGGTGCGTTTGTAGTGAGCGTTCCTGGTAATTACGCCTCTTCATTTAGGAGAGCGAGGGGGAAAAAGGAATATAAATTTGTATATTAACTTTAGAGATTGGAAGCAGTGCGAAGCGAACCTTCTCTCTGCGAGATTGTATTTGGGAATGAAATAGAATGACATTCAGTATAAACTTGAAAAATTACTCTCTTTTTACTGCAACAGGAGGAGGAAAGCCACAGGCCAGACTGCATTGAGGGAAGCAGAAGTCAGCATATGTCTGTTTCCCAGTTTGTCTGTATCTACAAGAATATATATATATATATATGCATGTATACATTTTTAGGAAGCTGTTTGCTGGAAGGTTGCTTCTAGCCTTGTCTTCTCAGTGATAAAAGCACACCAAGTTTGTTAGATTGGCAACTCTGATCCAGCTAGGCTTTGTCTTTAAAGGTAACCAAGTGGGAAATAGATAGTTCTAAACCTCTTTTTTTTATTGAGTGTCTGATTTTCTTTGGCTTTATTGCTTATTTTCACAATGGCATCAAGGATTCATTTTCCCAAGGAAATGTACCAACTAATCCTGATCTGCTTAGCCTGTTTCTGAATGTAAGTAGTATTTTACTTTGCAGGTATTGTCCTGTTTCTTTGAA
This sequence comes from Bolborhynchus lineola, assembly GCA_025448015.1. NCBI lineage: Eukaryota > Metazoa > Chordata > Aves > Psittaciformes > Psittacidae > Bolborhynchus > Bolborhynchus lineola. Next base: position 3,148 of record JAOEHX010015063.1, read on the forward strand.
GAAGAGTGAAGTTCAGTAAGAAATCTGGAGAGGTTTAGATCTCCCCGTGTGCTTCTCTGCAGATGTTTATGGGGAACAGCCCTTCAGAATCTCACGGGGCTGGGCACCCTGAAGAGGCGATCCTGCTTGTGCTGAGCAGAATGATATGTGGCAGTGCTCAGCATGGTGTCTCACACCCTTGTATTGCTGGACACCCAGAGTAAACTCACTCATGTTCATGTATGTTTGATTTCTGTCCTGACACCAGATTTATAAGCTTATAGATAGCAGGAGGTTACCAGGCTTGCCATGCTGATCTGTGGGAAGAGAGGCCAATAAGATCCTTAGTTGCTGCCGCATACTTTGGAGAGAAGCATGAGTAGCATCACTGGAATAACTGGTGTGTCCAAGCTCCTGGGGAGCTGTAGTTCACCTGTTTTCAAACCTCAGCATATGGGTCATACTCAGGGTCCTGTTTCTCTGTTCTTGTCTATTTTAGTGCACACTCTTTCTTTCCAAGTCTGCTTGGTTGTCACCATTTAAATATTTATGTATTTAAATAGCTTCTGGAATTGTGTTGAAATTTGTAGTCAAACACAACCTCTCAATTCACCTTTCCACGCGGGCTTCATGCAATTCAGTTCCTATTTATCTCTGCCTTTTAAAATCAGCTCTTTTGCCGAGGAGGGCCTTTCAAAGGATGTTGCATCAGCCCATTGTTAAATAAACCTTTAGACATTTATAATGGATTCAGCATTTCCTGCTTTTCACAGTTCCAAGAATGCTGAATGACGTGCAGACACACTTCATCAGGGTAAGATTGCTGTATCAGCCCCTCACTAAAATGCACTCGTTATTCAAATAATAACTCTATGTCTCCAGCATGTGTTCTGTGAAATGTGTGTACATGATGTGGGCGAATAAACCAGCCCCTTTCTTTTCAACATGCAAATCCTATGAAATGCTTGAGATTTTGAGTCCTTTCCTACCCAAAATGAGGCACCTGAACAAGGATGTGATCGTGATTTTGGGCAGGGTGTGATAATGTTCAGAAGTTCATAAATGTGTTTTTCAAGTGAGACTGATTTGATATAAAAGTTCAAGTCCTGTGGTTAAGTCTCATTCTGAAGATGGGCTGTGGGCAGTAGGATGCTTTGGAATGGTTTATCTTCATCAGTGCTGAAGCCTGCTGGAATCAAGTGTGAGGAATGCCAAGTCTGTGGCATTGCAGAGGCTTGTTTTGGAGGGGACATATATGGGTCATAAATGACAAATGCTAGAAATAGACCAAGAAAATCAGCTCTCTAAAGTAAAGTTCTGTTTCTCCGAGCTGTCAGGAGATGAATCCATAATTTTATGTTTCTCCTGTCATTTCATATATCTTTAAATAATTCCTCCAGAAGAGAGAACCAGCAAGGAACATATTTCTTCCACTGCTGTGGGTGTTTGCTATGTCATTAACACTTGGAGGAGAACCACTATCTCGCAATCCTGTCCAGGCAGGTTTAAAAATAAGGCTGAAAGAAGAAGGATATTTCATTTAATAAAACCCTAGATGAAAATCCATCCGTGTTCGTCCTTCCTCAATTTCTTGGTTGGCAAATAACAATGACAGTACTTCTTTTGGAAAAAGCATTTGCATTTCATCTTTTGAGGCACTTGCATATTTGTGGAAATGGGCATTCTAAAATTGTTCTGTATACTGGATGTGTCCTGATCACTTCAATGGAGAGCAATGAAGCTGGACTGAAATTCATGTTTGTGAGCTGAAAGAGAGTAGAAAAGGATTGAGATAAACAGGATCATTTTAGGTCGAGAGCAAGAGGCTCCATTGTATTCTGAAAATACCACATAGTCAACATGTTAAGTACCTGCTTATGTGTTTTATTCCCAAGTCATGGGCTCTGTCATTACTCATTATTCTGCATTTTCTGTTCTCAGAAAAGCCTTGGGTAACTTAAAACCAGTATTAAATATAGTAGCTTGGGTTCTTTTCAAGTTGCTAAAGTGTTCTGTGCAGTGGGGATATTGCTGGGGGTCTGATCCTGTGTGCTATTAAACCTGAAGCTCCTGCTCCTTAGGTCGCTCTTATGCTGTTTTCAGGATAACAGATGCAATTATTTAAGGACAATGTTCCCTTTCTGCCCTCAGTACTAGTTAAAAAAGTTAAAAACATAAAAGAGAGCAAAAGGAGCCCAGTTTGACCTTTATTATTTGGTACTGAATGGGGGGATACAGCAGTGAGCTGTAATTTGAGCAGCCGTTTTCCCTTCTCTGGATTCTGGTTTAATGTATTCAAAGTGATGAAAGTTTAACTCAACCAGTTATATCAAATTCTTGATAGAAATTGGAAGAATTTAGACAGCAATATTGAGTTAGTCTAAAAAGCAGAACAAGCCTGCTGAAAGTGGCATCTGGTGAGCCAGAGAGACTAGGACTGGAAATTAATTGAGGAAAAGGGATGCGATGGGAATTAGGCAGAGAAAACAGCAAGGGGAGGTTGGGTTTTCATCTCCTTATCCCTTCCTGAGGGCAAGTGGATAGAAAGGGGCAAACTTTGCCACTTCAGTGGGTCATTTCATGTTTACCACCCGGTCCCCAGTGTGCCTGAGAGGCTGTGTCAAAGGGAATATTTTGGGTGACCCCCTCACCTCTTATGTGCTTCCACATAGTGCTGAAAGTGATGTAGAAGGAGCATGGGTTTGTTTTATTCCTCTTCCTGCCTTCCTGCTGCTTATTTTCCTCGTTCAGTTCTGCTGCTTCTTTTTCTTTTCTCTGCTTTCTGCCTTGACCACATGCACAGAACTGAGTGGAGGAGCAGCTGGAGGAGCCAGCAATGGCAGTGTCTCATGCATCATTATGCTGGATGAGTGTGCCAGGTCCCACCGAAGGCTGGTGAGGTCCTGCTCTGCAGGTGAAACTGGAAAGAAGAGGAAGGTTTTATCAATGAGTTCCTTATATTTTGCTCTTTTTTGCTCTTCTCTTAGTTTTTGTTTCATGAAAGACCTATTTGTCTGCACTGTACCTGCACTTTGGAAAAGCATAATTGGATTCCAACAACAAGTAGCTCCATCATATCTCAACTAACTTTCTTTTTGCCCTGGAAGAGACATAAATAACATTCTTAGTACCTTCTCTGAGATTGTCAGTGAGGGATGTTTCCCTCACTGAAACTGTTAAAGGGTTCAAGGAAACAGCATATTAATGAAATACTTAATACCTTAACAGTTTCACTTATTACTTTATTTTCCATAAGCAATGAGGTTTTCATGACAGTAATTTGCTCTGGCCAAAAGTGGTGCCTTGGTCTAAACTTTTGACTCTCCAATAGTTTTAATCCAGTAGTTTCAATCCTCATTCTGGGAAGCAGGTCTGTGTCAGCATGTAACTGCTCAAGCCAGTTTCATCTGTAAAGATCTCACTGTGCTCTCCTCTCCCTTCTCACCTCAGGCACATCAGATTTCAGTCCAGGTAGTTTTGCTGCTTGAAAACTGGGAAGACACAGAAGTGACATAAAATACCCTTCCAGTCCCTGTGCCCTTCCCTCCTCATTCTCCTTCAACAGCTCATTCATAGAAACCCAGCAGAATCTCATCACAACAGCACTAAGCGTATCTGGCACTGATTCGTCACCACTGGATATCAGGCAAGACCTGTGCTGATGTTTGTCCCGGCAGCATTTGCCAGAGCAGACGTTCATTCCCTCTCCTATCTCATTTTCCCATTAGACACTCCACTTTTTCCTCTCTATGCAGCCATCACCAGAGATCCCAGATCACAGCACCAGATTACTCACCCATCCCCTCTGTCCCCCCTTTTCCCCTGCGAAGGCGGCTGTGATTTATCTCCTTGTGCCGGTGAGCAGGTGGCACTTGGACTCAAGGCTGAGCCCGCTTAGCCAGTGATAAATAGCACACTTACCAGCCCTTCCATCTTCAAATGCTGTCCACATGCAGTCCAGAAAAGCAGCACAAAACTCTTAATAGCAAACACATCCAGACTTCAGCAGGCACAGGAAATGGGGGATAGAATGAGTGTTTTCCTGCTAGAAGTAGGTTGGAATTGAAGCCTGCTCCTGGTCCCAGTACCTTTTGTTTACACTCCTGGAATTATCTAGCCTGCTTGCTTTATCCCCAGCCATCTGCGATGTGCTGAGCTGGGAGAGATAAGCTCAGTAATCAGAAAATTGAGGGAAGCATTTCTGGCTGTGATAATCTTATCAGGCAGCTAATATACATTAACATTTGGACAGCCTGATGGTGCAGGTGGGGACTTCGCTTATTTTTGCTTCCTAGATGCCTTTTGACAGAAAGGAGGAGAATGCAGGGCTTCAGGGTACCAGGGAGAAATTTGGCTAAAGCCTCTTTTCTGTCCTCTCTCTTACCCTCTGTCCCTGAGGTATCAGAAATGGGAGGGAGATTCATCCAACCATCCCTTTCCTGCTAACAGTGCTGCCATGCTCGGCCTGTCTGTTCTGGTAAGCATGGAAGGGCAAAGAGGCAGTATGTCAAAATCTCAGTTCTGGCTGAGCAGTATGACTGCATGTGTCAGTATGCTCCTTTTCCATGTAAAACTGGGCGGTCTCTGCCAGCTTTCTGTCTCTACAAGAAATTTGCCATTGCAATGTGATTTTGCCCTCCAGCTCTAATCCGTGCTGTGGAAGGGAATGGTGTATTAATGGATTGTTTCCCTAATGCTGAGCACTGAGCTCTCTGTGGTCACAAGTTTTGCATCTGTAATTGCTTATTGCTTCCCTCCTGAGTGAAAAATACTGTTTCCATCCATGGATTCATTAGGGGAATTAGTTGCCAGGTGCTAGGAGACAGATGACAAGAGGAAATCCAGAATCTCAAGGATGAGTGTTAGGGAGGTCTAAGCTGGGAGAAGGTGCTGGAGCCGAAGTTGGAGTATCGTCTGGGTGGTTCATTTCTGCTTACACTTCATAATGAATCATTTTCTGATTTAAACATATGTAGTTTATCAATCCATGCGTTGTCTTGATAGCTGGATTAGGGATACAGATTGCCATAAATCAAGGAACCTGGAAATGGTAGAGTCTTGGTAAGAAGTTTTCATGTCTGCACAGTTTTGAAGTACTTTTTTATGAGTTCCTTCCCAAACAAGGCCAGAGGCAGAAAGTATTCTTAATTGTTTGTTTGTTCCGCAAGAACTACCTGAGCAACTGGAGCTAGAAGTGTATATTGGAAGGTGCTGGAAATATTCCCCAGCCTTTTGGATTCAGTGTACATGTCTCAAACTTGTCTTGGACAAGGCAGCATAATCCTGTGGTTCATTTTTCTGGGGAGGAACTGAAACTAAATGAGGTTGAACTGTCAATACTGAATCTCAGGTAGCAGCAAGATCCTAATACCACACAGATAATTCTCTGCATCCCATTATCCATGTGGGACAGGTGGGGAGAATATCTGGAAGAGAAGCTGGAGCTTTGCTTAGAAACAGTCAGTTTCTGTGCCTAATCTACATTGGAGAAGATATTGGGAAAGGCAAAAGGGCAAGGAAGCAAGGTTAAGTGAGGTCCTGACATTCAACACATGGAGGGCTGTGCTTCACACCTCTATCCTGGGAAAGGTCTGATCTGTGCAGAACATGTTCTCCTCCTCTCCTTGCTGTTTGTGTGTGCCCCTTATTACTCCTGGAGGAACTAATGCCTTTTCTCTTCTGCAGCTGGAGGTGGAGATGAAAGTCCTGAAGTCTCAAGAGTGCACAGCAGAGCAAAGTACCATCATTACCAAGGAGGAGATTGACACACTAAGGTAGGCAAAGCAAAGGGAAGACTCAGAAGATTCTGTGGTTTTCAGTGGAGCTAATGAGAAAGGAAATGCCCTCAGGCATAGTTTCACTGCTTGCTTTGGTTATTGCCATGTCATGGTAGAGCACCAGGTGCTACATGTCACAGTCAGAACATACTGCCCTTGCATCTCTCAAGTAGGATGTGTTTTTCCCGAGCACACTTTTTACTTTCCTGACAGCTTTTATGGACATGCGAAATCCATGAAGCATTAACAGAAAGCCCCAGCCCCTGATCTCTCCTGCAGCCCCTGATGTCTCCTGCTGCCCCTGAGCGCCTGCATTTAGACACTTTATAAGCTTTTCTGTCTTCTGGGAGGCTGCAGGCTCTCTTCTTTCAATGCTTGGGGTCTCTTGCTCTCAGTTAATTCATAAGGGTGGCTCCTGCATCACTATTCTCACTGTTGACTTTCTTTCTTGTGGAAGCAGCATTGCTGTTTGTTTCTTATTTTGACCAAATCTTGACTGTAAATACAGGATCCGTTGGCATGTGTGTGAAGAGACTTAGAATCCAGCTTTTGTAATACTGATGCGCATGTAGCACTGGAGATGAAAGAGGGATGTTTCCCCTTGTGCATTGCTGTAGCTGGCGGAGAGGTACCTGTTGAGATTCAGTGAAAGAGAAGTTACAAAACAGCATTTCAACAGAGGATACATGAGCATTTACAAAAGCTACAGTGAAGCTAGACAACCTTCCCACGTATTTATTAAAGTATTTGTAGCTTCCATTCCAAAGCAGGTGACACAATAAATATTGAGCACAGGAAAGTTCATCTGATTCTGAATGTTTAATAAAGTTCCTTTTATTTAAGTTGAGCAAATCAGATCTTGACAGGCTGAGGTTTTTATTCTCAGCTGATGTAAGACTTTGGCTGGAGTTTCACTTCTTAATTCTGTTGTATTTTCAGTTCCATCACTATAAAGCTTTACTGCCTCACAGGACTGAAAGCAAGAGTTTGCAGCAAGCAGAATCTTACAGAAGGCAGAAATTACTGGCCTGTATGTTATGACTTTGCTCCTGTGCTTTGCATCTGGAGCTTGTTTTATGGCTTAGAAAGCCCAGTTCCATAGCAGAGGGGAGGTGTTTGATAGTAACACATGCTCAGCTAAGCTATTCTAGTACCTTTTAGGGCTATACGCCTCATCTTCAGGACTCCTGTAGTTTTCTTCAGGGTGGTTGAATAGTTCTGGAGACCCAAGGCATACATCTCCCTTTCTTATTCTATCATCTGTTTGATTTCTGGTAAAGGGATAGTATGCTATAGCTTACCTTTATCAGGGAGATAAACCTTTCTCCGTCTGCTTTTGGGCATATTTGTTTGACTTGATCTCATTCAGGTCTTTCCTTTGCTAAGGCACACTAGACCCTCTGAAACCTGATGTTTATACTGCTGCAGAAGCATTCAGCACCTCCTCAGCAACATTAAAGCCGTCACTTCTGATTAATGCTGTGTCTCCATATCAGTAAAGCCAGCATCCTGTTTGCTGTCTTCTGGGAGACGAAGGTTTTCGGAGTGTTCAGAGTATTTTTCCTGTACCTCGTCAGTCTCTCTCTCCCTCCCTTGGTTGGTCTGAGCTGCAGCACCCTTTCATGTAGGAGGTGTTTAGTCTCTTTTATTTTCACCTCCAAGACTCATTATTTGGTGTTTATCTCCACTGAACAGCACTTGCCATCTATTAACTGAGCAGCTCCAGGGACAGCATGTGGAGGGGGAAACAGCTGGATTGACACATAGTCCAGGACCACTCTGCATTGTGGAAGTCTCTTGACAGTGGGGATAGAGATGTCTGCCTTTGCCCTGAATGAAAGTGTGTTTCCTGGGCAGGGTGAAGCAGAGCTCCCAAGTATCTCCTTGTTATGGGATTGTGGTGTTTGGTTCTGCTCAAAGGTAGCCCTAAACTCCCTTAGATAATGTTTTTCTCTCTTCGTTTTCAAAGAATTTCTTTGATTGCTAATCTCCTCCTTTCATGAAATTGTGTCAAACCTTTCACACAAAAAGCCACTGATGGTGCAGAGCTACATTCCAGTGATGAGCTGTGCACTGAAAGCTCTTTCAGCAAAGAGGCTAAGCTGCTGCAGTTGTTTTGTGGTGATATTTTGTCTTCTCTCCCTCATTTCTGTACCGTGCTCTTGAGGATGGTGCTGAATGTGGATGCACAGGGGCCCCAGTCTCAGGATCTAATTCCAGGCTGTTTTTTCTTTCACTTTTTGCTGAACCACTTTCTGTTGTTATGGCTGATTTAACTATTTGTCCAGGCTCTGATACTAGTCATTTAGCTACAAAGCTGTTTCAAAAGCATGGATTTCTTTGGTTTTAATCACCCTTTTCATTGCTGAGCTCTAACAGTAAATGACTTGGTGCAAAGTGTTCTTTCTGCTGGAGAACTGGTAAACCAGTCCCTGCTCCTTTACTGTTTGCTACTATTACTGCTTCAGGTGCCATTTTAGACTCTCAAGAATTCAATTCAGCTTTGCAGACTCAACTGCATAAAGATTTTTTTCTTTTGCTTCTAGACATAAGTGGTCAGAGGTTATGGTTGAGTCTTATTGTGTGTTTTCTGGCATTTTCTGTGTGTTGGACAAAAAAACAGGGCCAGGTTCTTTCTTTACAGAAGAGGCTCTTTCTCAAAGGAGCACAGATAAATCACTATCTTCCCTGAGGCTTTTAGGCTTCAGGAATAATGTGCTGTGGTCCACACCAGAAGACTCCTCAGGGCTCAGCTGGATGTGTCCTGTCCATAGAGCAGGGGCGAATTGGAAGGCTGTGATGAAAGAACAGAAGGGGTTTGGAGGAGAATAAAGATTGGTATGGGAAGGGATTAGGTCTGTTGTGCTTGTCCTGCTGTGTCTTTGTGGGCCTCAGTGGGACTGGTTTACTCAGTTTTACATAGCTGCTAAGAAGGAATGAGCAACACAAGCTCTACTATTACTCCTTCCTTCTGCAGACCACTGTCAGCAATTGATTCTGTCAGAAAGCAGGGAAGAATGCAACTTTCAAATTGGAAAGTGGGGAAAGAAATGCCACAGCTTATGAGGGAGTTATTTCCATTTCTGTAGCTTATTGTGGTCTTCAAATCCCATTAACCTACAGTATGATGCTTCTGCTGTTCTGGACTGAGCCCAGCCTCCCCAGTTAGCTGCTGTCATGAAGGAATATGAAAAAGAGAGGAAAACCAGCTGAAGCCAGTGAGGAGATTCACAGGGCAGGAATGGTCTGGGAGCCTCCAGGCATTTCCACATACACCCCTTAGGTTAGAAGCTGACTTCTGAAAACAAATGCAGGAGAGACATAAGGGTGGAAAAAAATCCATATTAATCCTTTGAATCTGTGTTCACCTCCTGTGAGTGAATGAGAGCTTTTAAAAACACATCCTTTGTCTCATTTTTCTTTAGTATGGAAAGTAAATTTTCAGCGAGAGACTTGAAAGACTTTATCAATTTTTCCTCCTTCTCTTGAGAACAAAGTGCTCTTTCGTCAGCCCTTTTATAGCTTTAAATGTGAAACTCTCTCCCCAGCATCATCGTTTCTGAAGAGACAATAAAAGCTGGTGCTAATGCTGTCATTTCTCACACTTCTTGCTGCTCCCTCTGAAATCAGATTTGTTTATATTCTGCAGATCTTACGAAGAGAAGAAGTAGTTGAACTGTTGAGTTCATGCACTGTGGGGTATAGCAAAGCAGAGAGCGTTTAGGCATTAGCACCTTTTAAAGGGAAGGTGATAACTGTGCAGTAACTCCTATTTCAGAACCTATAAATAAAAGTAATATATTTAAAAAGAGCTTCATTCAAGACTTAAGTGGCAGGAGCTGAAGGACCTTTTCAGCTGGAACAAATCTGAGCTTCTTTCTGCTGTCAAACTGCAACCCCAGTAAGTCCTAAATGTTTTCTGTGGATTTAGTGACTGGGAAGAGTTACAGTAATTCAAAAGAAATTCATGTCCTTGCCAATGCCCATTAGTCACACTTGCTGGAATTCTGTCTGCTCTGCTCCTAACACCATCCCAATGCCATCTGGATCCCTTAATAGCGTCTTCCCAACACACATTTTTTTGCTCCATTCACTAGTTTCCTGTTCACCAATAGCTTTTTCCACCTGGCCATGTCCTCTTTGCAGATGGGGCTTCTGTGAGACATGTTCTCATGGGTAATATTCACACTGCTCTACAGGAGACCACAGAACACACATCTGAGAACATTAAAAACCAATAAAAGTTAATAAAAGGAATTCATGGCAGGGAATTGTCATTGGTTAACTGCACTGAATAGCTCTGGACTGAGAGAGATTTTGGGATAGTGCCTAGATGCTCTTGAAACCCTTCTTCCTTTCTAAAGTAGGAGCAGCTTTTCTGTCTGGCAGCCCTTGCTCACCATCTAAATGCTTTTTAGGTAGACTGAACACACACAGTGCAATGTCTCCTGAGTCTCAAAAGTGTCATTTCAGGAGACCTGAGGCTGTAGGGTTGTTTTCTTTTGTTCCTTCTTCTGATGTGGGACAGTGACACAACCACTGGGTGCAATATAAAGCTCAGTTTTTAAAGCAGGAAGATCCACAAGTTTGAGCAAACAGCAGTGAATCTGTGTTCTTGCACTAGATTAGGTCTTGTGAAAGGCCATGGAGGTGGCTTGAATTAGTGTTGTGCCTGTGGAGCCTTCAACTCTGGTTTAAGCTGCCTGTATCTGATGTAGGAAGAGCCTTCCAGAAATGCAAAGAGATCTGTGCCAGAGTTTAAATATTTTCATGTTTTCCAACCCCTGTATGGAGAAGTTGGTAGATTTTCCAGGAATTAATCCAAATTATTTTTCCCTATATCACAAACCTTAAGATTGGTGTCAGTATTTCAAAAACTTTCTTCCTGCCCTGTGCTGCAAGGCTGCTTTTAAAATGGGCACCAGCATCGATTCTGGACCAGGTATTGAGTTGGTAGATCATAGAGTCATTGATTGTGTTGGGTTGGAAGGGAGCTTAAAGCTCATCCAGTTTCAACCCCCTGCCATGGGCAGGGACACCTTCCACTAGAGCAGGTTGCTCCAAGCCCCTGTGTCCAACCTGGCCTTGAACACT
>JAOEHX010015063.1:14081-27094 GCA_025448015.1 Bolborhynchus lineola
CTTGAACACTGCCAGGGATGGGGCAGCCACAGCTTCTCTGGGCACCCTGTGCCGGCGCCTCAGCACCCTCATCGTAAAGAATTTGTTCCTTATATCTCTAACCAGATGTTTCTGTAGTTTGTGGTTTCTGCAGTTTCTGTAGCTCTTTGTGGTTCTCACATGCATTTATCTGGGATTGTTCTCCCTACCTGAAAGCAACTCCCATGTGTCACAAATTCAGGCATGCAAATTGGTGATAAAATAACATCGCACACCTTGTGCGGATGTCCCTGGACAGACAGAGCATGAGGTACGTGCAGACTACAGCTGCCTTTGTGGATGCTGTTGCATCCAAAGCAGTGCACAGTTGGCTTTGTACCTGAATTTATGTAAATGAAGAGATCCAAGTGCCAAGCAAGTAAATATTTTTCAATATTTGACTACTGTATCTTAACCACCAGCTGCAAATGCTTTGCTGTGTTTATATATAGATAGGGTTTCCCTTGCTTCCCTCTCTTTGCCATTGGGAAGAGTTCCCCAGGGCTGGAAAGCAGAGCTGGAATAGCACAAACTGTTTGCTAATGGTTCTTAATGCTTTCCCCCTGGAGATCCAGGACACTTAACAGTTTTAAAATAGAAGAAGGAGAAGTAGTGAAGGCACTAGTGTGTCCAAAGAACCTATCTGGTACTAAGAGGCTACAGCACTGTTTCTGGTCCTCAGCATGAAGCAAGCAGCAAGTTATGTCTCTGAAGGTGAGCAGAGCCAAGGCAGCGTGGAGAGGAGCTCGCTGTGCCTCGGTGGGCTTTCTTTCCCTGGCACACAACCTCTGGAAAGGAGGATACCATTTATTACATCTTAAAATAGCAGGCAAAACAGCACAACAGTATAGTGACTGAAACCCACCCTTGAATTCAGTTCACTCAGATCTTTGTGAAGTGTCTTCTGGAGACTGTTATGAATGACTTTCCAAAGGCATGCATCTTAAAAGGTTTGAGCTTAAACCTCCACATGGTGAGGAGTTCTGCAGGCAGATAGTGGTAACATCACAGCTTACTTGGGAGGTTTGGTGGGGAGGAATTTGTTCTACATTAAAATTCAGCTTGTCAAGTATGCAGAAAGTCCTGATGAGAGTCCTGTGTCTGGCTCTGACCTTTCAGTAGCTGCTGCACTATTCCTCAGAGAAAAACTTTGCTCTTCTAGTGTCCTGTTCTGCAATGCATTTAGGAACACACTGTTAAAAGCATTCATTCTATTCTGAATTTCCATTTCTTCCGACCTTTTCAGTCTCCGGCTTCTCCAGCATCCTCCATCCCCACTAGCTTTGTGTGTCTCTTCTGGAAATAATTGATGGTCTTTTTTAATGTCTTGGACAATGCTAAAAGCTGCTCCTCTGCATTTTAGAAGCTTCCAAGAATAAAAAACGCTGATACTTTCTAATGTATGAAAATTACCAGCAGGGGTCGGGCTTACGAATCATTTAAGCAATTCGAGCTGCCTGTTTCTGAAGGAGACACTTCCCTGCTGAATATGTTGTGGATCAACCCGCTTCTACGGAAAAGTTTGCAACCTTTGCCCATTGAAGAGGAGAGATGACCTCTTTGTTGTACCTGAAATTTCTGCTGCGGAATGTTGGGATAGTGGCAGATGGGTGCTGGGATTTTCAGCTTAATTTAGATCATTTACAAGTCAGTATTATCAGACAAGATGATAATTTTTTAATTGATATTCTGGAAAAGGAATCTAAGAAAATTCAGTGCAGAGATCAGTGTTAATCTACATTAGTTGCACAGTTAACGTGTGAAAGGTGGTAAGGTTCTCAGAGCTGCATTAAGTCCCCAATGCTTAAATGCAAACAGAAATGTTACATTGAGTCATAGAATGTTCTATAATAGTATCTCCCACCAAACAAGTTTGATGAAGTTCTCTGAAGGAATCAACAATCCTTTGGCTAAGGCTCATATGGTTGGCAGAATATATTTGACTTTTCAAAAAGCATTGAGCCAAAGGTCAGAAAGAAACGTTACTCTATGAATATGAGTGAAGGTTCTTTGTCGAATTAATAGGAATATAACAACCACTGAGGACTGGTTGTCCGGTGTACTCTCTGCAGGGATGGTTGGTGTGGGATGACCATGTGAATAAAGCAAAACTGCTTTGCCAGAAGGCTCTCTCTGCCTTCTCTCTGGGATTTCCTGAGCCAGAGATAACATGATGTCTTTTTATTCTGTGGAGCTTCATGCATTTTTCTTCCATTAATTTGCTTATATGGTATGAACTTAAAAGATAGAAAATCAAAGAATAAATGCTGTTGTCACATTTCTGAGGGGTTCCCACTGTTGCTAGAATGGGAACTTGTCCAACACAAATTGGAATTTGTGAGTAGTGAACTGACAGAATTTGAGATAATATGAAATTATTCAGCTTATCAGACTGCTCAGGGCTTTAGAAGAACTTCATGATTCGACTCGAGATGGGAAATGAAGTTGTATGTCAATAATTGCAAAACCCATGCACACAGGAGAAAATATCTTTACTTTCCTCCCTCAGTACTGGGCTCCAAATGAGCTGTTATTGCTCAAGAAGGAGATCTTACTTTATTGTGAACAGTTTTCTAAAAATACCAGGTAAGTGCTCTGTAGTTAAAAAGACAAATAGAATACCCAGGCATTATTAGAAAAGGAGGCAAGGACAAAACAGAAAGCTTCATTATACCACTGAATGCATCTGAGTGCTGTTTGGAGCTCTAGCTTTTCTCATAGCAAAACGTTTAGGTAAAACCTGAAGAAGAACAAGGAAGGGCAATAAAGATGAGGAGAAATACAGAAAGACCTTGATGTGAGGAAAGACTAGATTGGGAAACCGCAGGAAATAACAAAGGAGGCCTGTAAAATGGTATGGAGAGGGGAGCGTGGTACCGTTCATAGCAGAACTAAGAGGCACTCAGTGAAATAATCATATGTGAAGTGTAAACCAAAATGAACTAAATTTTCATACAGCACAGAATGACCTTGTGGAGCTTACTGCCAAGGAGCGTTGTGAAGGCCAAAGGTATAAATCAGATCAAGAAAAGATTTGATGCGCTCATGGAGATTTTAGCTGTTGGTAGTTACTAAATGTGATGGCCTAGACTCAGTCTGTGGTTCAGGAAGTACCCAAGTTGGATTTGCTTTATATTCAAGTTGTATATTTTTAATATACTTTTACAAATTATGTTTTCATCATACAGACTTGTATCTTTTAGTCATACGTTTTAACTGCCTTGGTCGTGTAGCTTTGTGGTACTAGATAATAATCTGATGCTGCTTGTGATTTCATGCTCTGCTTGATGATTTATGGTGGGATTGTGCAGGAACACAGTGTCATTAACTTTCCCTTCTTCTCCAGGCAGAAAATTGAGGAGCTGGAAGCTGAACGCAGCAAGCTGGAAGAGCAGAACAGATCTCTGGAAATGAAACTGGAGAAGCTAGCTGTGCAGGTAGGAAAAGTGGAGGTCCAGCGCAGCTGCAGAGCCTGACATGGTCCATTCACTGTAGCTGTTCTAACAAATGTACCAGAATGCTCACAGCACATAGCTGCACTTCCCTCTGTCTGGGCAAGGCACCAGAAGCCTATGCAAACTGCACCAACACACCTCTATCTCTGACTGTGATTTTGGAGTATTTTGATGTCAGCCACGTAAGTGCAGTTGTCTTTTTTAATACCCATACTTAGAACCTCTTTTTTCTCTTCTTAGAGCCTTAAAAACTTCCATTTTAAGTAACTCCACCACTGTAAGTTGTCTGTGCAAAATTTGTGCCGAAGCAGGAGTGTAGACTGGGCTTAAAAGCATGGAGCTGATACGGAAATTCAAGCTCCATTCATACCGAAGACTCCAATGCTGCTCTCAGTGATAAGAACAGAGACCATCAGTCTGTGGCCTCATTACGTAGCAGTTTTCCAAGCCAGGAAGCATTAGTGCTTTTGAGAGGATAATGTGGCATGTCTCCAGACCACAGACACAGAGGGCAGAAGGTGTGGAGTCAGAAGGACAAAAGGGTGTGTTTCTTTTACTGTGCCACTGTGGGTGTTTTACCTGTTCCAGAGGTAGTGCTGTCTTAGATGACTGAAGGTCTTCAGCTTTTCACTCTGGATAGATGTGTGAAGTCTCACCCTCCTGGAAGGGGGCAAGTTGAGAGGACTGTCTGTTCAGCTTGCTCACATTCAGGAAACAGCTTCCCCATGCAGAGCAGGGGCATGGGAGTTGTTTAAAGCTTTTATAGTATTTCTTGTTTGAAAGGTACTAGAGCAAACAAGAACCTGAGCCTGTTTGTTTAATCAAAGCCTATCCTGCTATGAACAGTGTTATCTCTGCCTTCTGTTCTATCTGATACACTGAACAATTTGGCATTGTAGCGTTTCATTCTCTTAATTTTTCTTTCTTTCTCCCTTTATTTTTTTTCCCCCGTTTTTGTGTAAATTGCTTTGTGGCAGAAAACCTGCAGGTTTGAAACCCCCCACATTGCAGACAGAGCATTGATTTTATCTTGACACCTATTAGAGGCGAATCAAATCTTTTTTCCCCTTTTTTTTTTATTACCAATTCCTAGAGCCAGGGGAAGTGACAGCTTTGATAAAGCAGAGAGCTAAGAGCTGCTGAGCATCTCTGCTGAGCCATGCTTAGTGTGAAACCTGTCACCTGGCTGCTTTAATTGGGTTTCAGTCATCAGACTAGCAGGAAAGCTTTGGGCTGGTGTTTGGATGCTTAGGTCTCCAATAAACATAACAGCAGCTTTGGCTTGAGAGCACATTACAATTCACTCAGGTCACATTTAATTTGCCCATGTTGTCTTCTGGCTTTCCAAGAAGGCCTGTCCAGAGGAATTCTCTATTTTATTTGTGCTGTCTCGAGGTGCTCTGTTTTGTTCATACTGCTCCTGAAATGCCGAAACACCCAAGCTTTTCAAATGCACATTCAAAGAGGAAAGGTCTGAAGTCTTCAGGGTAGTCTTGCAAATTGTCTGCCTTCTGGTAGAGGAGACCACCATCAGCTACCATTTGGATAGCTGAGCTTTCACAGTATAGAACAGTAATGTGGTGATAGGAACAAGATGGGACCTTCATTTTGTGATAAAGCTACAGTACAATAACAGTTGTACTGATCACCAAAAAGGCTTGGAAGGCTTCTCACAGGATCCCCATGACCTATCTCTTTAATGGTGCTCACTGTTTAAATGGAGTGCCATGTAGGTCAGGGCTTTGTGAACAGAGTATCTGCAGATAGAGCAGAGAGAAAATTATATGGGAAGGAGGAGATAACATGTAGGTGTGGAAAAAGAGAAGAAAAGAGGTCATCTGGCTTAGCAGGTCTGGGAAAGAGAAATCTGCCAACCCCCTAAAAGGCTGGTTAGGGAGCTGAGTTAAGGTAACCATGCCCTTAAATCTACTTTGCCAAGGCTGAGGACGTGGCTTCCATTCTTTATTTAACAGGAGGTAGCTCCCTCTTTCCTTAGCTTCTCACTTCACTTGTGTCTGCAAGACTGGATATCACAAGCAGCTTCTCCAAAAGAGGAGGAGTAGGAAGGAAAGCATAAATAAAGGAATATGTAAGCCCAACACTAAAATGTTGGTATTAATCAGTGTGTACCCACTGGAATGGTCAAGATTTCAGAACTCAGAGACAAAAACATCAGCCATTTTTTATTCACCTTGAGAATCAAATATCATGACAAGCCAAGCTTAGAATGGCTTTTCTAAGCACTTTGGAAGAAGGTTTCTTACAATGGGAACACACTAAGTTAAGGGTAAGCATAGAAATCCACCTCTTCTATCAGTGCGGAGCAAATACACTGAAAATACTATTGTACACTCAGATAAGGTCACTGAAATTTTGCTAGTTTAACATGTTACTTATTCCCATCTCTGAAAGAAATCACTGGGAAGTTATGGGTTAAAATAATGTCACTTTATCACCAAGGGAAGAAAAAGCAAGACCAAGGTTACATACAGAAAGCAAGAGAATTCTACTGAACAGAAAAGTGATTGGAATTCCAAACCTGGGGAAAGCATGGCATCAAATCAAATAGAGATGTAAGAAAAAGAAGGGGGTGACATTAAACAAGGCAGGATGAGGGTGATTTCTGAGAAATCTATATCTGCAGTTCCTTCTATTTGAAAATAAAACCTTTGGCTTTCTGGAGTTATATCTACTACATGAAAGATACATAGAAGGGATGCATTAAACTGAATTTGGAAGAGGAAGAGGCAGGATGTAGAGGTAAAACTTTGACTGCTTTACACTGGACTGAAGCCTGTGGAGTTCACAAAGCTGAGCGTGGTGAACAAAATTAGAGAAAATACCGCCAGTATTTGATGATTAAACCTCAGTGTTTGGCTGTGTTAATATGTGGAAAGGAGTAAAGTTTCAAATTTGCCTCTTCTCTAATCCTTTTGTATCCCAGTATTGGCACATGAATGTTGCTTGTTTTTGCTGCTATTGCTAGTGCACTTTGTGAACTACAGGACCCGGATGGACTGGCCACAGTGCTTGTGAGCTGTGGAAAGGTACTTTGGTGTTAGTTGTGTGATTCACACTTCTTGAGCTGAATATTAGCAGATAAATAAACGGAGATACTGATGCTATCCACATATACACAGCAGTGTGTATGACATCTGACATCTCTTTGTATCCTTTGCTTGTGTGGGGACAGCTTGAGTTATGGCTTAAGGCGCTTTCCACATCCACACACCCGTTCTATAAACCTCTTGGCTCTTGACACCTAGCTGCAGGCTGCATTGATTTTCCTTCACTGGTATAAAGATCTTAGCATGGATATTACTCATTGGTCAGGTCTTTACAGCTAATAAAAACCTTAGATTATAAAAACACAAGAAATGTTGGAACTGTGGAGAAATGACACCCTGCTGAGGGTGCCTTCCCCATTGCACAGGATTTGAACTAGGACTTAGGAGGGGGATTCAAATAATATGTAAAAGGAGTATTTTTAACTAGACAATTTTATCTTTTCTCCTTCTTTCTTTCCATGAAGCAAAAACCACTTGTTAGTGGCTGGCCTAGGGTGGCAGACTTGCTGAGACTTAAGTGAAGGGTTTGGTTTGGTTGGTTATCTGAAATGGTGTGGCCCATCTTCAAGAGCTGCTTGTGGAAAAGTGCAGCTCAGTGCCAGGAACAAGAGACTGATCAAATCAGTGCTTTTTAGATAAAGTGGGAGGAAAGGCTTATGAGGAGTGTTCAATTAGCATTTCTTACTGCTAGAAGCCTTGTGTTTGCAGGCAACGAAGCGGATGTGAAGTGTTCCTTATGCAAATACTGCTCTCCTGCTTTTCCTGCTCTCCTCTACTCTTTGAGCTGAAGGAGGAAAGATTCTTCAAGTTTGGCTGCTTCAAGGAAGATTGATTAAAATCAGCTGCAGTTTGACTTAATTGGCTCCATATGCTGGGAAAGGGAGCAGGACTAGTTAGAAGTCCTTGTGATTAGTTCACAGCTGACTGGTGATAAAAATGAAACTCCAGAGTTCAGATGAGTGTATCTGTGCAGATAAAAGGCAGGGAGATGTGGTTGGGCTTGAAAATCACCTCTAGTCCCATAGCTGAACTAGCAGCCTGATCCTTTTGAATGTGTGCATGGGTATTTATGAGGCTAAATGGAAGGAGTCCTTATTTTCTTCCTTGTTTCTGAGTAAAAAGAATGACCTGTGGATGCTGGCAGTCAAGGAAACCTGAACAGGGGCTCAGAAAGCTGGGAGGGGATCTCAGGGACTAGTGAAGCACTGCTAGGGCACTTTGGCAGTGTGAAAGTGTGGCACAAACTCTGAACTGAACAACTGCGATGCCCCTGCAGTAGTAACTAGCTGTGTTTAGCCTTTGTGATGGTCAGGAATAACACAGCAGCACTCATAAAAAATGCAATATTGTTCATAGAAATTGAAATAATTGAACTTTGACCATTACCTCAAAGAGCTTGGAAGGAGTTGGCTCCCTACAGAGAATGGGTCAGTCATCAGAAAACTCCGCAGCCAGAAGCTGGTATTCATGCTAAATTTTGCTGTTGGAGTAGAAGGGACTGAATTTCCTATTGCCCCAAATTCCCTACTAGTGTCTACAAGGGAACTGGCTAAGAAAAACACACTCCACAAAGTGTTTAGGGGTATTTTTTTCATGCTGGCATGACTTCATTAATGTGTTTTGAGGTATTCATTAATGCATATATAGTAGTTCCTTTCTAAATGTCTGACTTCACTATTGTTATCGACCATTTTACATCTTAAGATATTAATCTGGTTAATTAAATCTTTGTTTCTTCCAGGGTTTAAATTGATTATTTTTGCACAAATTAAAGCATAAACCACTTGTCCACTTCAGTGGTAGTTGTGTTGAGCTGTAACGATTTGAAGATAAGAAATAAGCATGTTCTACAAGCAGAAATTGCTTTATTTCTTAGTAAGAGGAGCTGACATAATTGGTAAAGTTAGATACAAATAGAGTGGGTGTCTGAAGATTTGCC
The DNA here is from genome assembly GCA_025448015.1 of Bolborhynchus lineola. Lineage (NCBI taxonomy): Eukaryota > Metazoa > Chordata > Aves > Psittaciformes > Psittacidae > Bolborhynchus > Bolborhynchus lineola. The sequence goes on from JAOEHX010015063.1 coordinate 22,562, forward strand.
CTGTTTGTCTGCTTCAGGTTGTTTTAATTGGCCTGCCTAAGCTAGTGTGGACTTGTGATTGGTCTCCCACCAAAGCAGGAGGCTCTGCAGGGAGAGTCGATGGCCGCTGTCGCCTGTATTAAGTTCTTCAGAAGTCAAATGTCCATGGATGTCCACAGATGAAGAAGGTGCTGGGGCATCCAGAGCGCTCTCATGTTTCTTTTCTCCCTTATCTCTGCGACCTGTATGGTTGGGTTAGTCTACCTCGTATGCTAGTGCTGTTTTGAAGGACTAACAAAACATCTGGGAGCTGTACCCCAGCACAGATTCCTCTCTGTGGTGGACAGGGAATGTTTCTCCTCTTTAAGCATTAATGACTGATTTAATAGTTAGGACTTTGGCAGCCAGGCAGTAACTAGCTTGGAGTTAAGAGCCCAAGGCAAAGTTGCAATCATTTAACAGTCTAACTGTTCATTATGTGACCAGTGGAGAATGATGAATGAATCATTTACACTGTTATAAAACTTAAAGGGACATTGTCAACCTTTCAAGGTTCCTTAATTGACCTCTGAAATGTTCAAGAGTCTTCTCCATGCTTTCCCTTTCTCAAACTTCCTGTCCTTTTTCCTTCATCTGTCAGTGCTGTGGTCCTCATTGGCCCCTGTGGCACACAACTGCTGCTCCCTCAGAGTCTCAGATGGTCAAGTTCAGCCCTATTTAAAAAAAACACAAAAAGAAGCTTCTTTAAATGGGTTAGTGCAGACCACTTGGCATTTCTTCAGTCAGGTATAGCTTCTGGCAAGGGGTAGGAACAAATCTGTGTGTGCTCTAGAGGGATTTAATTATGAGATAGAAGAGCTGAGAACGTAACAAGAAGATGAGCTAAGCAGAGAAGTGCAGATCTCTTCTAACCCAAACCATTGTATGATTCTATCTTCAGTGCTGCCAGCCAGCTGCAAAGGATATATGCTAAAGCACTACCAAAATGAATGTGAGGGAAAAGAACTTCCCCTATTATGTGCCTATAAATTGTGCTAAAAGGAGATGTTTATCTGGGAGAAAACATCATGTATCTTGTGCCATGTGAATGAGGTACTGAAGAAACCAGTGTAAAATGGAAGGGTTGTAGAACCTGCTGTGCTCCAACCCTTGAGGACTGCGTGAATCACCTGGGGCTGTGCAAATATTTGCACACGTTAATTCTGAATTAATTGCAGTTATTAGAATTAACAGGACATAGAAACATTCCATGGGAGCAGAGAGGAGAAGCATAAACATGTCATCAAGTTGTAGATTTGTCATTAGGTGGTTCAAGGAGAAGCTGTTTCATGGCCTCAGCAGCCCTCATAAATGTCATGTGCATAGTGGATGTCAAATAAAACAAGGACATGCACGGTACAGACTTACTAATGTTTGATAACATCGGGGACCAGGAGCACACAGATTCACATTTGTGCAGGGAAATTTTACCAACATGCCCTTTAAAAAAATGTTTTTAAAGGAATTTTCACATTGAATATTAAAGACCTGCGGCTCTCTACATTCCACTGCCGGAGCTAATGTCGTATTGTTTATTTCATGCAGCACCTTTCCTGAAGTTCTGCAGAAACTGATTAACATTTGCATAATACATTTAACACAGAGATCTATAATAAATTCATTAATGTACTTCTGCCACTGTCCCTGAAAATACCAGCAGTTGTGGGCATTGCAAAGCTCATTAGATGAGCAGACGGGGAGGAAAGATGGGTGCTGCGTTTCCTCAACAGCTCTGAAACAGGGAAAGGTCAGTGGCTGAGTGTCAGTACCTGAGCAGCAGCACAAAGAGTGCAGAATAAGCAGGGACAGAGCTGGGGCAGGGAAAGTATCCTGCTGGAAAAGGTCACTGTACCAGGACACCTGAAGCACTAACTTTAAGAGGTGGCCTCAATGCTACAGTAGAAAAGCTGGTGGTGAGCACTAACTGCAGATGAGGATGCTGCTCCCAAAGGAGGATGTTGCTCTTAGAGTGTATGTATTCTGCAGTGGGAAAATGCCAAGAAATTGCTCAAGTCCTGCTGTGATACAAGAAAGCTGGCTTGAAACAAGCCTGGATTTTCTGAGCAGGTATTGCAGAATGAACAGCAAGGTTTTAAAAGTCGTGGAAAACTTGGTTGCATTTCAGGGGGGCACTAAACCACTAAATTGGGGGTGTTCTATGTGTGTGCGCTGCTTTCATCAATGGAAAGTGTGGTGTGGCGGTGACACCACTGTTAGGGTTCTTGTATAGTAAAAAGAGCAAGAAAATCAGTAATTTCAGCTACAATTACAAACTCGGATGCATAGTTGTGTTTGTAACTTCCAATGCCAGCCAATGAAGTAGTAGTAAGTAGGAACTACAGGAAGTTCCTGTGCAAGAAGAATGTTCCGTCGCTTCCCCAGAATCATCCCACAGGTGAAAACCAAGGCTGAGGAGACACACAAGAGGCTTCACTTTTAAGCTCCTCTAATCTCATTTGTCACACAACAAAGAAAAAGCAAAGTTTCAGGGCATGATAACAGTGACTGTCCCTTTACAGTGTCTGGTTTTTCTCTGTAGTCACTTGATAGCACAAATTAGTTTTCAGTTGTTCTTTCTTCATTTTCTATTATTCTGCTGCTTTGAATTCTATTGCGATGCCACAGAAACAAAACCAAAATGTCATTTAGACCCATATAGGGAAAATTACACCTCCCAAGGTTTGTTTACTGAAGCTTTGTGCTTTCCCTTAGATTTGTACGAATGCCATGTCCATAAACTGCAGCTCTCTTCATGTTACACTTTCAGCTTTTCATTACTCATTATCATTTCAGCTTGTGTTTGATGACCCAATTATTTTCACGTTTGTGTTTAAAGCAAAGTAATAGTCCCAGTTTCATGCTGTCCGTGTCTTTGCCACTCCTTCTACTGTGCTCTGGCTTTTTGCTGCTGGTCTTTGTACAGTCAGAGTGTTCAGTAATAATCTTCAGCAACTTCACTTTTCTGATAAGGAGACTCTGGTTATGGTGTAGGGTTTTTCCTCTACTCCTTGGTAAGTGGAAAACTCTACACCATTTCTAAGAGGCAGAAGACCAGAATGTATTACCCAGATTACGGAAAAGAAATGAAGTCAGAGTTCAGCCAATCTGTGCGAGGAAAAACTGCGTGTTTCATGTCACAGTGAGGAGTGGGCAATGGTCATAATGAAGCTAAAATATAGTGAGGAAACGAGATGCTCTGAGGCGAGCCACTGCTGGAAATGGCAGCATGCTTCAGAGAAACAGGTTTTCTTTTTGTGACCTCTGTCAGGGGGATTCAAGCATGTGAGATGTTGATGCGTTATCTTCCATATGCCAGAACCCTTCCTTTTGAGCAGACTGACCTACCACCTATCTCATACCAGCAGGCAGAGATCTATGTAAAGAAAATGCATTTCCCCGAAAGAATTTTATCAAGTAGTAGAAGGGAAGCTTGATGTGCCTCTGTCACTCAAACGTGTGGCATTGAGCAATTCGATTTGCAGTCCAGGCTTGCTAGGGATGGGAGCTTGGAGACCCAGGGATGTGAGTGGGAAAAGTAACACCCCAAAGCCAGAGCATTTCTGCCACCCCCCCAAATGCAGTCAGATCATGATATAGTCTCTTCCTATGCTAAGTTTCCAAATTTGCCTCAATTTCCACTTGCTGTTGTTTAAGAAGATGCTACGGAGTTGTAGATCTGGGCAAGTCAGAAAAATGAAATTGTTTTTGACAGCTTTCCTGCCTAGATTTGACAGACAGGTAACAGCAACATGGAAAGTGATGCCTAATTTAGATAGAAAGGCTGTTCTCTCTATATAAATAAGAAGAGACAGTCGGGATGGCAGGATAAGTGAAACCCTGTGGGAAGAGCATCTTCTCTGTGTCTCTTTTAAGATATCTGGGGTGTCACAAGAGGTGGTTGTATGTGTATAAAGGAGCAGTGGTGTCTGTAAAGCCCGTTTGTGTTTAATACAGATGGAAGGGTTCCCAAGTGATCTGTTGCATCTGTGTTTACCTAAGCACAGGTTTTGGCTCCATCAGGAACACTGCTGCTTCCCCGATCAACATTTAAACCCTACATATCTTAAATAATACAGAAGCTGTGCCTGTTCTTTGCATTTTTGGCAGGACATCTAAAATGAAAACCATTATGTATGTTGGACACAGCATAAGATGTTCAGTTGAGATTGTGACCTTTCAGAACAAAGACATTGCTTTTGAAAGGGGGTTCATTGTGCTTCTGGCTCCAGTAAGATGAAAAACTTGAAAAACCACGACCATGAAGGCTGTGCAGCAAGGATGAGCTCCACAGAGATTCTCTCATGTATTTTTGGTTGTCTTCCAGTGGATACATCCTTTCTCTCTGTGCAGTGCTACCACAGTTGCCATCAGTAGTAATGAAATGTTCTCATTTTTATGACTAGGGGGTTGTGAAAAGCTGTTGGCAGGGCAGCCCCTGCATGGGACCTCAGCTTTGGAACTGCTTTCCCTCTTGATCCATCACAGCTAGAGGTGCAGACCTTAAGGTTATTTCTG
>JAOEHX010015066.1:8905-29662 GCA_025448015.1 Bolborhynchus lineola
AACAGAAACCAAGGAGTTAAATATCTTGCTCAAAATGACAAGTCAAAACAGACAAAAAAGTGAACAGAAATCAGGACACTAAATATAAGTCTCTGACAACATTCCCGCTGAGCTTTTTCATTCATAAAAAGCAAATGAAAAAAGGAAAGCTATGCCAAGTATTTGCTAGAAAAACCTAATTGAAATAATTGTTTTCCTTTATAATATCAGATGTCTTTCCTCCTTTGCAATAAAATCTAATCTGCTCCTTAAATTAATTATATGGAGCATTTTTAATACATAATTTATGAAAAAATAGGGAAGTTAGATTTTCATTTTATTTGCATATCAGATCTACCCTACAAAACAATTAAACAGTGCTTTTGTTTTGTGATTTTACACACGACTGTTTGGTTGTTGATTAGGGAAAAATCAATCATCAATATTCTTACATTAACTTGAAAAAAGCACTCTTCAGTGAGCAGAAGAAACTTCAGAAATTATTGTTCTTAATAAAGGAATGTTATGATATTAATCTGTGGAGTTTCTCTGATGCTGAAGACTAAAACTAATAGCTACTTAAAGTATTTCAACCCAAAATCCATAACTGTATGGAAAATTTCAATTCAAATTCAGTTGCTAATTCAAATTGCTGGTAATGTCTAAAGAAAATCTAAAATAATATAGATGTGCAAATCCAATCTATAATAACTCCACAGCATTTAAAGTCTCAGAAGGGTGAATGAACCATTCCTTATCTCAAAGGCCATCTGGGTTATTCAGATACTATGGAGGAATTATTCCAGAAACCCTTGCTAAAACAAAATTCCAGATGCAATCAGATTATATATGATCTAATTCAATAGGTAGTTAAATTAATTACGGAAACCAAAAGCCATCCCCTACTGGCCTTGATACATGAATTTTAACCTCATTAGGTCCCCCTTCTGCCCCCATCTCAATTACCATTTGGAATAAAGAACATTTTGCTTCTACATCAATAAAATGATAAAGCAAGGTAACTGTTTTATGTGGATACACATGACATCAAGAGAACATAAAAAGAGATGTTAAATTTTGAGTGTTTTGAAATTACCAGGTATTTTTTTCTTGGTAACAATAATCTCTCCTGACTGCACCATGTTCTTAAACATATTCTGAAGATACTGTAACATTCCATACAAATATCTAAACTTATATTTATGCACTTCATAAATATGGACTGAATTCCTGGTCATGCATTAACTCCCAGTGACTGTAGGGTCCATATGCTATCACAAAATCACCATCACTCAGAGCCTTCAATGAGGGTCCAGCAACCAAGTACTAGAATCATGCTGTTGTCTGTCTTCAAAAACGTCAGGTTCTAAATAAAATATATATTATTTAAAGATGTTTAAATTACATATCACACTTAAGTTAACCTTAAAAATAAAGGCTTTAGCACAACTTCGAAGTACACTTTACAATTAAAAAAAATTAAATCTCAAAACATTGTATTAAACATTTTACTTCCACATCAGTAGTGTCATTTTATTTTCAATCTTTCTCTTATTATACTGCAGAGTCTATGGGCTACCCCATAACCCTTATTATGCTTGTGAACATGTGATGTCAGCATATTCTTAGTACAACAAAATTCTGAATATTCCAGAAGTTCAAAATAAATTTTATTATTCTAACACCTGACGATAGTAAATGCAGTGGACACCTCTATACCATTAACTGCAGAACTAACTGCCAATTCACCTATGTTATGGTTCAAAAAATGAATGATAATCAACCAGTGACCATACAGGAATGACAATGTTCATAGCTCCCAACGTCCAAGACACATTTCTCACAAGGTTCAGATGACCTACATCTCCTGCGTCAATTCTCAGTTCTATGTAATAAAACATGATTGAATAGATAAAAGCAAAAGCATCTCTACAGGATGTAAAATAATACTCTTCCCAGCAATTAAAAAATTCAAACAAAACCAAAAACCAAACAAAACAACACACAACATTTTAGCAGAATAATTTCTAAATATATTGTAGGCTACTCACATTTTAGATACCTAGATTCCTACAGACACAGACCTATTTCTAAAACAACAGACCTATCGAGGGTTATTTTAAATCCTATCCCACATAGCAAAATGTGGAGTCTCCTTATAGTGGAACACTTTTGTAAATGCCACTTAATTTTTTTTATTTTTTGATAAAAACAAAACCATCTTTCTTGTTAACTCCACATTCATTTTTGCAGATTCACAGCTTACAGTTCTGAGCTATTCTTGCCTTAATAACAATGTGTGAATATGTCCAAACTGTTTGGAAAGCAATCACCAAGGAACTCTAAGTGGTTTTCATTGTCGCTTTGCCAAAAGAGCTCATCATAACATAACCTGCTAAGCCATGATGAACACTGGTGACTTCTTCAGTTGGTAGAGATTCCAGTGTAGCATGAGTTAAGCTTTTACAACACCTCACTTAGAAGTTTCTGTAGCAGCTGACACTCTACAAATCAGCACAGTGTTTGTAAGGCAGTTAGCTCTTGTGTCAAGGATAGCTCTTTTTTTCAGTGGCACCCCAAAGGTGATCTGCTGATGTTTTATGACTTCACAGTCTTTCAGGAAATGCCCATTGCCCCAGGAATGAGTACACATTTTAATACCACATCACAAATCACTGTCTTTTATGGACAACAGGTGGGCAAAGTCTTCATGGATTTTGGTTCCATCTACACTTCTGTCACAGATCCCTAGTACACACTTGAACAAATCACTTAATCTCTCAGTAAAACAGATGTTACACTTGCTTACCTGAGAAAGACATTCTAAGGACAACTTTAAAATATAAGAGACTGAGTAGGGTCACAAGAAATGAGGCTTACAAGAACCCAGCAAGAGTTTACAATTGTTAGTTGGCAGGAATCATCAAAATCAGCACCCACAAAAGCACGACTGCTTTACAAAACCTGTTAACTTTCCTCATAACTTTCCCCAGTGCTCTGATAATCAGCCAGCTAACACTGATATTTCAAGTATTACTATTTGAGTGAGTGAACATTGGAGTGAACAGAGTTTAAGTCACTCTGGTGGCTGGCTGAAACAACTGCATCACCTGGGATAAAATATTTAAACTGGATATTTCAGCCAGAAAATAGCATCTTTCTTCTCTCAACATTCTAAAAGGGAGCAGTGCAGCAGCTTGAAACAGCAGCCAGTAAAATGCACAGCTAGATACTCTCACAGCAAGAGCCTGGAGACAAGCTTTCATTATTTCTCAGCTTAAAGAGCACAGAGGCAAGCACAACAAAGCACCAGAAAAGTACAGAGGAGAACCCTTGTGAACTAAAGACTTTCTTTGTGTAACCGTTCTCCAGTATCCACAAACTGAAAATGCTTCACCAACGTGAGAAGGCTACCAATAAAATATTCTTCTGGTTACTGCCAGCAAATTTGATTCTAACTGTGCCAGTCTTGTAAGAAAGGTTGTTGGCAAATTTGCCACCAGAAATACAAATGTGCTTTCTGAAGATGCTTAGAGCTGGTTTGTGTTGAAGACTCACAAAAAAATACTTTTATCCAGATACATGCATCAAAATCATAATTTTAATGACAGCACTCCTCAGAACATTGAAAAACAAACTCAAAGAGAGAAACATGCAGTTAGATATAAATACAAAACTCCAGAATTACTCTGTGACAAATCGCTATAGACTGTCTGCTGCCCAGATTAATTATCCAAAGTATTTTGAGGCTCAGAAATTAATCAATGCGCACAAAACATATATATACACACACACATACATGGAAATGAAGCTTCCTGAATTTGAAAGAATGGTTAGGCACAGAATAGAAATTACTTGCATATGCAACTTTGACCTTTCTAGTAAGCAAGCTGCAAGTCAAACTTATGGGAGTACCCAATTTTGGGGGGGCTCAGCATTGCTAGCAGTGTATCCCAAACTGTTGAATTCTCTCATAGTCAGGCTGGTTTTGTCATTTAGGAGGATTAAAAAAACAATTTATTATTCACTCCAATGAAAACACCCCTACCCTGTTTACCTACACATCGTTTCCTTCACTGGGAAATCAAGTTGCCATTTCAGTATACTGTTTCAGAGAGACAGTACAGTTTCAGATCATGAAGACAGTACATAAAGCTGGGGCCAAGATATGTCACCTAAAGATTACAGGAGTCCCTGTAGTTGAAAGAAAGATGTTTATGCTTCATTTCTTATGAACACAACCTCTTTCTTCTCATGGTGCCAGCAAAAAAGGCTGTTCTCTGCAATGTCCAACTGGCTCTGTAAATCATCTTTTACCATGGATGAAAATCAAGTTGCACTATCATGTAAATAGGATACAGTTGGAATGCTGACTTTGTGTCCAGTTCTGTAAAAAAAAAATATTCATTTATATGATTTCTGCTATGAACTGATCTTAGCATTCAGTTCTGCCCAGCCCCACACCTCATTCTCAAAAGAAATTGCCCAGGGAAGCACCAAAAAATGAGGATGCTGGCAGTGACCTTACAGGCACGCTTGGTCTTAATGCAAAAAAAATACAGAAATAGGTACTGCCAAAAGAGCTATTCTGTCCACATCATCCTTCATCTTCCTAAACTGCAGTTGAATCTCTGAATAAGATTTTGGTTTAAGGCTAAGGTTCTCACTGCTATCACAGTAACACCATAATTTCTCACCTCTTATATAGCAAAACTACACCATCAAAACTTGAACTAGCTGTTTCTAAAACAGGAAGGGGGAGGGGAAAAGAGGGGTGAGGTGGGCGAAAGGCATATACCCTGGAAAATGAACTACCATAATTGAGACTGCTAAAGACGACTAATAAAGGAAGAAAGAGGGCTAATCTTCTCAGTGATGTAGCCCACTTCTTATCAGTAGCTTTAACAAGAGTTATATCGGCTGTTTTTCTGTTCATTCCTCACAACCACTAGTTGTATGCAAAGAAAGGAAGAGAAGCACATGTCAGAAGAGGAAAAAAAAACAAATATAGGCGAGATGAAACCTGAAAGTTGCACACAGATCAAGACTTAGTTGTTACATAAATATGCTGCCTTTGTACAGGAAAAGGAAAAGGCTGAAATGTTGCCTGTTCCAGTGAGCAAAATGAAAACTGTGAACTCTTACTTGTGATCATATTCTGTCCCCTCCCAGGGAATAGCAATTCAAATGGCTGTGCTACAAACACATGCCATTTATTATTTTTTAGCAATACAAATCTATAAACACAAAAATCATGAACATCTTCACTAACACTTCCCAAATATTTTAAGGAATTGAGGATAGAGAATTACTAGATATTTCATTTGAAATATGCAGGTCTTCACCAGTAAACAGCCAAATAATGGGTTTCCTTTCTCTCGTCCCAACTAGAGGGCCTACTTCTAAATCTTAGACTGATTGTTGAGAAGTTAATTAAAATGACCAAATACCCTCCACCTCCCTTCTACTACCAAATTTCTCTTTATAGTTGGGCTACAACAACATCCAGCAAGCCTGTGCAGGAAATTACTACCCTGACACCCTTGCAAGCATTTTAACACAGGTTCTTTTATTTGAGAAAGATCGGAAGTTTCCTGAAAAGCACAGAAATATTAAATCACCACTGTTGAACAGACAGAAGAAATTGCAACTGATGCCAAAGGCAAAACAATACTATGTTAAGCCTCAGAAGCACAGAAAGTACAATAATTCTTATGAACCCCTTCCCATCTCTTGTCAAACAACCAGAAGGTAATAAAGTATTTCCACAATACAGAAATGTATGCTCCTCAAGGAAGCAATAGAAAAGTCTTTGCTACAGATTGGACACTTGTCAGTATATTCTCTTACCTGGTTCCCCTTTGCATTTCTTATTTTTAATCTAGATTTCATATAAGTCAATCAGAATTTATTTTTCTCTCTCCTTCTCCTTTGCTTTGATTTTAATAGCAAGCAGTAGCGCACAGGCTAACAGGATTGTGCAAACACACTGATCAAGCCTGCACAGCACTGTGTTTAGAAGTTGCTGGCTAATAAAATTTTAACTTTTCTTCTAGTCAAATGATTTAATTACTTCTGATCCCCTCCACCCTTCAACATTTTCCACCTTCAGGACTAAATACAGTTTTGCATTCTTAATGGTCCTGTCTTTAGTGCTCACATGCAAAACCTAATATTTTGTCTACATATGGGTCCCTTTCAGACATACTAGTCTGTCACACCCTTAAACAAAACTGCATTTTCAGCTTCTCTTATGCCCCTTTCCCAAAGTGTAAATAGAGAGAATTCTTCCTGGATCATGAACCTGTACTGCTCCCCCAGACAGGGCGCTGTAATGGTAAACACAATACATTTTCAATAACCAATAAAATTTCTGGGTTTGATTAGACAATAAATGCCCAAAACATCTGTTTGTTAGTTCGTATACAGTCTCTAAACAGTTGCTCAATATCTAAAATTAATTCAGGTAAAGACAATCACAAAGATTCAATCCACGATATAAGTTTCAGGGTTCAGAACTGACAAAATGTATTTCTTCAAGATCAATATACTCACAGAAAGTGAATAAAACAGGATTTAGGAGAATACCTGAAACTAAGACCACCTAGTGCGCTATGCTAATACTGTATTGTCAAATAAACTTCTCTGAAGAACAAATAATTTTTCAACACAAATCAGAGCTCTGCTGGTCAATTCCGCAGTCATAATTTATATTTATGTTACTCAGCTCCACCCAAACTCAAAAGAGAACATTCACTGCAAGGGTGTTAGTTTTTTTTCTCTTCCTTCATTGCAGTGTATTGTATTTGCTAATCAGAAAATACATTGTTTTATTCAATTCAGTTTCTGTCCTCATACATATGGTCCTAAGAGACATTAGTTCTTTCTCATATTTTGTCTTCCTCATTTCCGATTCCTGCTATAACCAACGTACACAAAAGCTGGGTGATGTAAATAAATGTGATCCTACTAAAGATATTCACATCCTAAGTAACTTGTCAAACAAACTTGAGGAAGAGCTTTTAGTGTGCATTAAAGTTTGAGATTTGACACAAGCACAGAATACTGTCCACACCAAATAAAAAGTTATTTCAACTGGGAGATGGAAGTGTTTCAGTATGTAACATTATTCAGGCACACCGACTCCAAATTTTATGTAAAATGTAGGATGTGCAAAAAGACCACACAAGGCAGAAAAGGACCATAAAGGTCTCTATGAATTAAACGGAGGTCTGATAGAAAGCAGTTTCCTCAAAATAATACATTATGCTATCCCAGGGTACTTGATTGCAGAACTGCAGTACTGACCATCAACCAGAAATAACTTATTCTGCAAGATGGTTATGATACTGAAACAAATAAAGGCACATTTTGAAATATGTTTTCACTTAAGACTACTTCTAATGCAAAGAACTTCATAATATACTGAATATAGACATGTATAAATACAGTATGTATGTGCACAGAATGAGTTTCCTTCAGAAAGAACAAGTTTCAGGTGTTGAAACAATTAGTGTCCTTCAATAATATTCTCCTGGAAATCAACATTTACACAATGCTATGCATAAAACATGCCTTATCCCCCCTACTATTGCCATAATTAAATCACATTATCAAAGCTATTTAATATTCACAACACATCATTCAGAGCTATTGAAGTTACAAATTAATTGAAAGGAAGAGCAGAGAAAGGCAAACAAGCTAGAAAGACAACGATAATCCTGACTAGACTGTTTATCAATAAAAAGCACTATGTATTACAATCCCAATGAATTGTCAAAACTGCAGCTTCAGCCTGTCACGACTACTTATTGAATGCATACCATGTAGGTTATAGCTTTTTCAAGGTTCATATCTTCTTTTCCCATTCATACTTATTTATGAATATATATGTAGCTTCATAATAGATTGAAGTTCCATTATGCTTAATATTGGACAGTGTCACATGAGAGGCATCATAAAAGTTTGCTTATTTTTAACACCTCTTCCAAACATTCAACACAGAGGAGTACTTCTAGATGACCAAGTGAAATGTTACCTAACTTATCTCAACACAACCATTACCAGCCACAGACTTATCTAATGGTAAAACGTGTGGGAAATGTGCCAGCAGCAATATAGCTATCAGCTACCCAAATGTACTAGGTTGTTATATTTGCAAGTAGAGAAACAATTTGGACACAAGTATGTTATAGTACTTGTTTTGCACGTCTGAAGAGCAATGGATCTGTAATTACATAGCAGAGACCTTAAGTAATATTTTTACAGAGGCTTAGTCAGTACAGATGGATTGTCCAAAGGAAGTTAAGAAAAAGAATGGAAATATAAGAGTAATACCAAAATTTACATAAATTTTGTTTCATCAATTTAAATAGAGAGGAAAAATATATTTTTTGGCAAATTTCACCAGTCAGCAAAACAAAGAAAGATACATTTTAAAAAAAAATGTATCCAGCCCTATACCAAATACATTGCAGCAGTCCTGATTTTTCACAGAAGAGGGTAGTCTTTCTCTAAAGCAAAGTGCCTGCACAAAGCTGCGTGGTATAAAAGCAATACTCCTGCACAAATGCTTGCTTTTACACCCCCATTTTGAGAAGACAGTTCGGAGGTTTCAGAAACAGTCTAGTGAAATGATGTAAATAGGGACCAGATAGGTTCTGTACCATTGGGTAAACGCGCATAAGCAATACAGAGGATGAAATTCCTCTGCTCAGATTATTGTAAGCTAGTTCCAAGTAATAGAAAGCCTCTTTATAGATAACTTACACATGATAAGAATCACTTTCCAAAATACACAGTTTGTTGAAGACTCATGTTCTGAGCATTTCATTATGCAGAGTCAGCTAAATAAAATGATAAGTTTAAAACAATTTGTTAACCTATGTTCAACTGTTTGGATGCACAGGAATGGGGCAGATCAAAGATCTATTTTTGCTCCAGCTGTTCTTTAAATAGCATTCCTTTGAGATTTAAAAATCAACGCGCCTTCCCCTTAGCAGAAAGCTGAGTTATAACAGTCAACAGCTGCTTTTAAAGCTTTTTTAATTCTTTTCAACATCAGCATCATCTCCTTTCTGTTATTAAGTAGATATGAAAGCAATTTTTTTAGATACACCTGTGACTGAAAGTCCTCATGCATTTACCATGAAGAGTTAAACCCAGTCAGCAGTAAATGTTGAACTGCCTTCCCAAACACAAAAGAGAGAATTTAGGATCACATTAGTTTATCTGTTGTTCTCAAACCAAATTTAGCTACCATAATTATTCTATATAGTAAAAGTTAATTCACAAACACCAAATCATTTCAGACATATTTTTCTACTCTATATCTGTTGTTTTAATATTGACTTTACTAAAATGAAATACTCTAAAGCATTAAAATCTAAGATACTAAACTATTAGCTGTATTTGAGTGTCATAAAAGACAAGCAAATACCATCCAGATGGGCTGCAGTGCATGTTCTATATCCTACAGTTTTTACTTCACTCTTTCCTTCTTAGTGAGTTTTTCAGTAATGACCACATACTCTACAGCTGTCATTTCCCATAGCACTTATCTTACTTAGGGTCATACTTTACCCTTCCATTCCCAAGTGAAAAGTCTCAATCTGCACTGTACCAAATATAACAGCAAAGTTTGTGAGCAGCACAGGCAACAATTTCAATACGTGAACTGCAAAATATCCACCAGGAAGGGGTATTTCCTGGGTTACTGCAGTGCCTTGTCTTTCTGCATTAGTTTTCTCACAAACCTCAATTATATTCACATCTTTCCAGATAAGAATATCATTTTTAAGGTCCAACAGAATTTTGCTACAGTATGGACAGTTACAAAGAGTGGGGGCTGCCCAGTTCTTTTAATATTTCTAATTGTGTAACTGTATCATCACTGCAGCTCCACTGCAGGACTACCAACAAGATGAAAAAGCCAGGAATCAGGCACTGTGTTAAACAGTCATCCTTACCATACTTTAATAGTAGGAAATTGCTACTTTTCTCCCATATGGCAGATGGTCCTTGAAGCAACCAAAACATTGTGGTGAGATTTTATGCATTGTATACATAGGTGCCTTCTAAGTACCCAGACATATGCATACCATAAACACAAAATTCAACAGAAGGTTGGGTAAGTCTGTTAAAGCAGCTTAGCATCCAACTGTGACAGAAGCAATTAAAGCCTTTCTTCTTTATTAATGGTGACAGGTACAGCTAAAGTAAGGCAGTGGTCTATTTAGCAAGCATATGAAAATATGACATGGAGCAACAATCTGGAACGCACATTTTAGATGCAATGAGCAAGGGAGAAATGCCTTACCAAATTAGTAAAGAAATAAGAGTTAGAAAGTGTTCATGTAATCAAGAAATTCATCCACTGAACACAAAGTTCTCTGTGTAAAAAGAAATAGATTCAAGCAAAGACAAAAAACTTAGTACATATATAGTTTCTTCCAGTGCCTGCAAAATCTGGTTGGGATTCAAGTCTACCCCTGTAAACAACGAGAAAAAAGTTAAACCTGAAGCTTCAAACTGTAGCTAATAAATTGATGACATCATTATTGCAGATGTATCTTCTTCCTACCCACCCAATGTGGTGGCAACACACAGTACCTTTGTACTCTTGTCCACAGGTTTCTGAGGCAGCTGTATTTGATTTTTGACTGAAAGAGGTGAAGACTGAGCAGTACAAGTAGCTAAGTCACTAGGTATGTTTGCACCGGGACTTTCCACACCACAACTCCTAGTCCTCTTGGCACATTCTATTTTTCATCAGTAAGGAGGGATTTCTGAGCAATATTAGTGACATCATCTGTTAAACAAAAAAAGAGATTTAGTCCAATTCAGATTTAATAAGCAGGTTTGATGGTAGCCATGCAATGAAGAAAATACACAATGTAATAAAGTACAGCAGAATAAGATGTCATGCAAAATTACAAATGTGGCATCTTGTTTCTATTAAGAACACATACGCACAGTCTAATTCATGGCCTCTTTTACTAGACGGTTGATGAAAACAGGTCAATCCAGACTGTTAACTCAGTATTAACACTATATTTGCATTGCATTTCAACACAAGTTACTTGGTTTTGAGCTAGAGGCTTAACTTGTCACGGTGGCCATCTAAAAGTCATCACATGTAGCCTGGCCATTGCCATGATTCTTTATAAATACAAAAAAACACCAAAAAAAACAACCCAACTAGTCAAAACGAAGATGTACACAGCCTTGATTTTTTTTTCACATCACATTTCTTGATAGCATTTCAATACATTTTGATCACAAGGGGAAACAACAGCAGCATTCAAATTTTTGTTGATATGAACTATATGTTATTTTGATATTTTCCATGCACAGAAAAAACTACAGAAATAAAATATTCTTTCTGGAGATATCTTTGTGGAAAATAGCACTCTGAAAGCTTAATGACTAGAAGACACAGAAGTTTTTTAATGAGTATCATCTACCTCAGCATTCCTAGAGTCTCTAAACACCTATAACAGCACATTTATTTGCACTGTGGAGTATGGAAAAGAGAATAAAATCTCCTCAGTAATAAACCTTTTCACCGTATGCTCTCTGTGTTAAAGTATAAGTCAGTTATTAAGCAAATCTGATTCAGACAAGGTAAACAAATTTCAGCAATGTCTAGCACAACTCCCTGCCTTTTGGGCAAGAGAGTTGGAAGCTAGAGAGAATACGGTACCTGGAGTGCTGTAACATGATGGATACATCTGTTACTGCATACATGGTTCAATTCTTCACAAAAAAAGTTGTATTTCACATAAAACACACAAGGCCTGCATCCAATGGTACCAGTCCCAAAAATGTAACTCCTAAATTATTTCTTTTGCTGGGAAGTATCACACTGATTTCTAGTAGTGTGCTTAAGGTTACAGAGTCAATTCAATTGTTACTGGCTTAAAAACTAAACCCTCAGGGAATAGCTTACCAGCTTACTTGTTCACCAAAGACAGCCATCTAGGCAGTATTTAATGGTGAAAGAAAAAAATCAGCATAATCATTTCCATAGAGCCAAATTCAGTGCTGTGAGAGAATACTTTCCAAGAGGATGAAAGTACAGCTAGGGTCAGATCATGGCAGGAGATCAAAGTGTTGAAACAGCTTAGTCAGCATCTTTAAGTAGCACAGAAGTTTGAAAAAGAAGAAATCAATTTATTTATATAGTAACAAACTTCCTCAGGAAAAGAGGGAGGCCAGGAGCCCTCTCTCGATACATCTGACTTCACCCTATTTACATCACCCTTTTGAGTTGACCTGGTTTTTAATATTCCAGTATTGTTATTCCACATAAACCAAAACGTTATCACTTCCATCTGGTGTTCGGGATGCAATATGAATACATCTGAATAGAAAGGAAAGGGAATGTTTTCCCATGTCAATATGTAAGTGTAGAAACGTCTCAGAGAAAGCATGAATTTACTTGTCAAAGACAAGTAACGACTGGAATCAGGCCAGGAAGATGCCAACAAAACGGAGGAGTACTCACAAGAGTCAAAAGAAAACAGAGAAAACCCAAAAAAACTTCATATTCCAAAGTTATCCAGGTAACAGCTGGGGAAATACAGACAAGTCAGTCTCACCTCTGTGCCTAACAAGACCATAAAAAAGTGATATAAAGACCATAAAAGAAAGTGACTAGTGACAGCCAAAATGGCTTCACTAACAGCAAATCATGCCTGACAAATTTGTTGGCCTTCCATGACAGGGTGATAGCATTGGTGGAAAAGGAAAGAGCAACTTGTATCATCTTCCTGCACTTGTGCAAAGCATTTGACATTGTCCCACACGACATCCTTGTCTCTAAACTAAGGACACATGAATTTGATGGATGAACAATGGACCAGTTAGTGGATAAGGAGTATAGGCTCAACGGTTGCACTCAAAGAGTTACAGTCAATGGCTTGATGTCCAAGGGGAAACTAGTGACAAGTGGCATTCCTCCATTATCAGTACTGGGACCAGTGCTGCTTAACATCGTTGTTAGCAACATGGATAGTGGGATTGAGTGTACCCTCAGCAAGGTCATGTAGTCATAGGACAATGTGTAGTGACTTTAAATTAAGAGGGTAGATTTAGGTTAGACATAAGGAAGAAGTTCTTAACTCTGAAGGTGACAAGACACTGACACAGGTTGCCTAGAAAAGTTGAGGATGCTCCATCACTGGAAGTGTTTAAGGCCAGGTTGAACAGGGCTTGGAGCAAACTGCTCTAGTGGAACTAGATGAACATTAAGGCCCCTTCCTGCTCAAACTATTCTATGATTCTATGAACCTGCAATTTCAAGTTGCACTAGTAATAGCATATTTTTACAATAAAAATAGTATAAGAATGTGACAATATCTGCTTTAAAAAGTGGATGTTTCAGTGGCATAGCATAACCATGAAATTAAAAAAGAAGACTAATTGGCAATAAGTCTTGCAGAAACTGTCACAAATTTGAAACATTCAATTTCACCAGTCACTAGTTGTTAAAGCGCTATTCACAATGAATTACTAGAACCACTGTGAACCTACAACCCAGTAATCCTCAGGAACCTTCCTATAGCTTCTTAAAATATATAATAATACAAAAAACTGAAAATAATTGAATACTTAATTTCTCATTTCCAGTAACTGCTAAGCTAAATCTACTTCTAAAGGCAGAGGAGAAGGATATAGAGGGGAAGATCCTGCTGTGGAAATATATCTATTAATCTACAAATAGGACATAGACCACACTTGTTCAAATTCATTCAGAACTCAAAATACATCATGCACAAAGCTTCTCAAAGAAGCAAAACTATTATAGAAATAATTTAGCAGATGAGCTAATGTTCACTAAATCACTTATTTCACTCAGTAAAGTCACCAACGTATTCAAATCCTGCTGTTATGGCAGTACAGTCTAAATAAGGAAAGTTGATTCAGTTATGTTCTTAATTATATAATGACTCTCTAGATGCAAGTTCAGTGTTACAGAAATCAAGGTTTTATTTCTGTTTACATGGCAACGACTCTCAATACTTGTCAACACTTCACAAATCATTAGGAAAGGCCAAAAGTATCCAAGTCTGTT
The DNA here is from genome assembly GCA_025448015.1 of Bolborhynchus lineola. Taxonomy (NCBI): domain Eukaryota; kingdom Metazoa; phylum Chordata; class Aves; order Psittaciformes; family Psittacidae; genus Bolborhynchus; species Bolborhynchus lineola. Next base: position 22,962 of record JAOEHX010015066.1, read on the forward strand.
TGCTAGGGTGTTTTAAAGAAAAGCTTAAACACATTATGTCATGTAGTGTCATATCTTGAGAGCAACAAATTCAAAGGCAAGAGAGTAAGCACTGATGTCAACCCCCACCCTTTCTTTTAGATTCACAGATAGTCAAAGCACTCAGATTCTCAGGGTTTTTAGCCAGATCTGTTCATCTGAGGCATCTTAGTCCATTAGAACTCTTAAACAGAATGCATTATTTGCAGAAGGTTTAAAAGAAAAATTAAGGTGGACAGACAGTTCAGATTTCTTCTTGGAAAGTAGAACAGCTGTAGACAATTGTCTTGATGTCAAGTACAGTCCATACATTCAAGGTCTGTAGACTACAAGGGTGGAGATCCTCAAAATAAACACTTTTTCCTTACAAGAGAGGCACCAGCCTCTCCTCTTGTTCTCTATACTTCAAACAGCAAAAAGTAGGGTCCAATTATAACCTTCAGAGAAAAAAATGATAATAAACACCTTGTTCTAAGGATGTTATTATTAAGAGCAAAATAGGTTCCCCAAATATTTCAGAACCCTCTCTCTATCCTTGCGCAGTTGCTCCACATTTTGAAGACTTTTTGGAACTAAGGCTTTTTAGATTACAAGTAGCTAAGCATAAATCAAATAATGACCCAAATAAAAGGAAATTCCCTCGGGAATACAATGATGAGCACATCTGTAAGTTCACTGTGGTGCTAGAAATTTTGCTTGGCAAACGCTTTGTAACGGGAATGTACATTACCACTGGCTTTTTGTCAGAAATTATTCTAATCAACAGTTAGTGGAAGCAGGGAAGGGGTTGCTTCTTATCACCAAATGTTCAAGTATTAAAAATGCATAATTCTTTCAGAAAACCCATGACATTTTAGTACAGTACCTTGTTTTCTCCTCTAAAGCTCTATACCCATAACATTAATTTGATTTATAATTTGTCAGTTAGACATCTATTTGTCAGGCAAATTACGTGCAAGATCACCACATCTTCCCATTCTTGCCTCCAGACCTTCATTTCTAAGAAGGTGATACTGGCTTTGATATCAGATTCTCTGGGATTTCCAGCAAAGCAAGGAATTTATTTACACATAAATAAAGGTGACACAAATACAGCTTTTCATGAATAGGACTTGACTTGTTGACAGCAAGAACACCTCAGCAACAAACACTGTACCCTATTTACATCACTTGCTCTCTCCTTTACCCATTCTGTTTTCACCTAATACATTATATTACAAGAGAGAAGTATTTAAATTGGTCACCAGAACGCAAAACCAATCTAAACAGAAGCTTCAACATGAAATTTTGTGAATGTATCATGGCCCCAGGTAAAAAAAGCACAGATCATGCCACAGAGGCATCCCCTTTCAAAACAAAGGCTTGCCAGCATGAAAACACTGTGACACAACATTTATAGGCCATTCTATATATCCTCAGCTACATACATTTATCAAAATTCACCACAATCTTCATGCTTTATGTAGTGAACAGCATGACTTCTGGAACGTTTTCCTACTTCTTATTTTTAATATCAACTTTGAAGTTGACATAGCAGAAATCAAAGACACCGTAAGTAGCAAGTTCTTACCCGCAAATATTTCTTCAATAACTGCCAGGAATACTGATGGAAGCTTTCCTGATCTGTTTTAATCCATCGTTTCTACTGCTAAATATGACTTTGGTGGATGACACAGAATTTTTATTTGGACACAAGAAACAACGGCAAAATAAAAGTATTCACTCTCTTTCCCGCCTTCTCTATACTACAGCTTTCTGGTTTGGCATCCCCATAACAAGTGACTCCTTGAGATTCATTAAAGCTTCTGCCAGCAACAGTGGACTACCAAAAATAGGTCAACAACTGAAGTCTGTTTCTGTGTTATTCTATATTGTCTTACTATAGATTACTATGCCACAATTCCCAGATGGAGAGCCTACAAATGGCTGATAGGCAATGCATCAAACAGCAGGGCTTTCAAAGGAATTGATATCATTCCTGCCACCTTGTTGCTTTAATTGGATTGTCAATGCAAAGAAAAATCTTCCTATTCTTCCTCTTTTTTGAAGTAGGAAGCAATAGGAATTCTTGAGGTGATTTAAGAATAAAACTGTAACTTGCTTGTACAGTTGACTTAACACCAAAAACCATACTTGGAAAATAAGTTAAATATTTACTAGATTTTATGTGACAACTATAGTGTGCTAATTGCAGGACACAATTGCTTTTATGTGCTAAAGTAGGCAAGTCTATATTAGCCATCATACATAGTGCTTGTGTGTAATAAGGATATAAGAAAACTTTCTCAATAGTTAAGATGAGTGGTAGTGATTGAGTTGTCCATGTGAAATTACCTCCTTAAAGAGAACCAGTGATTAACTAACAAAGTTATGAATTACATTCTGTATTCATTAAATATCAGGCATATTAATGGGTTTTTTTAAAAAAACAGATTCAAGGAGCTTTCAGTGAGCATGGCCAGAGACTACACAGCCCCATTCACACCAAGAACCAGTTGTTTTATACGTAAAAAGAAAAAAATTAGTAATAAAACATTCAACATGAAGTGTTTTCCCCAGCTCCAGTTTCCTCGCTGGAGACTGAGACTGGTGACACCTCTCAGGCTGTTTACACAAGTTTGTGAGCTCTTTTTGTTCCCACCTCTGTCAAAGGAGCCAACCTACATCCTATAGACTCTACTCTCCAAGACCCCTTCCCTCACACCAAATTAGCTTCTAGATAGGTTCCATACAGCTAACAGGTCTTGGGCTTCTCAGACCTTAGAAAAACAGGCTATCCTTTTATGTGTGCAATATTAATGTTTATGTTGACATAGGATTTATATAAAAGCAAGAGACATGAATGTCAAAGTATCATAAGACCATTCATACCAAATCATCTACAGCAGAGGACAAAATTGGCAGGTTTAGCACTTCAGTAGGGGCAGTATTAAGTGCATTTAGAAACTTGCTGTGATATTCCTGGGTTTTTATGCAGTCTTAAACATCAGCAATTTTACTCAAGAACTTTAAAGAACAAATTCATGCACTTCAAAACACTTTATATAGGCTTCCCTGCCTGATAAACAGATCCAGTGAGGACACACACAGGCTTCAGAATAATGTTCTATGCAACTCTCTTGGCTTGATGACTCTTGCTCTGACTACTTAGTGCAGAACCAGTAGGGAGTTTAGCCCACACAGACTCCATGAACAACTTAAGAATGAAGGGAGATCTGCCATTGCTCTCTATTGGCAGTAGTTTGCTTCCAGATCAACTTCAAGCTGCTGAACGTATTTACTTTTTTGTGCCCCGGACTGACTGAGCAATTGAAGCTATTTTGTATTGCTCAAAGACGTAGTCTGGAGCAATGAACGTTTACAGGATTATTTTTCCTCCCTACTCCCACACACTGTGTTCAATACTGCAATATCAAAGTGACTGAGATTGCTGATATGAGCTCACCAATTAGACTGGCCTTCAAAGGGAATATAAGCTTATTCACAGACTCTCTTCCTCACTACTGCAGATATTAGAGATTCTGCAGTTTTAAAGCCTGGAAAAGTGTTCTTGCTACAAATATGTGGAATTGCCTTATCAGTGATACATGTATGTCCAAAGTCCTTCACACAATGGAAAACCTAAGTCTTCTGCTTCAAGAAATAGCTCTTGTTTCCATTGGTGCTCCTCAGGACCTCATATTTATTAAACCTAAGTCTAATGCAAGATTTATTAGGCTACTCAGGCCATTTAGCATCTCTCACACACAGCTTTTTTATTTGCTCTTTTGCTTCAGCAGCTCATGCAGTATATAAATATGTATGAAGTTCATTTAGCATTTATATGGGTACCAGCAAACTCATACTGGTGGCCCTGTACAGAAGCAACTGGATTCCTAAGTGCTAACAACCTGAAGTCTGTTTCTGATACAAAAACCCACTAAGCAAAGGCTAGAACTTATTCATTTAGCTTAATTAAAAAGTAAGAATTTTTCACATCAGCATTTAGCATGAGCTTGGAAACTGTTACATGACTATTCCTACAAATAATAGCATTCACTTTAAACTGTCTTACATATTCATGAGAAATGTGCACTGTGTCACAACAGTGACACTTCATGGCATGCCTTTATTTTTCAGAGGACTTGACAAACTACGCACAAAACTTCTCTTGCAGCCCTATGTCAGTCCTTCCATTTAAAAGCCAGATCCTTACATGTATAAAAAGTATTAAAATATGTTGCTCACTAATGGAAAATTCAAAATTAGTACGTTAAAAATTCCCACCAAAATGAGAGCCAAGTGCTCTCTGAGGATCTCTGCCAGCTGGAAGCTGGTGTCATGTGAACAACTGGAAAGGTATAAGCCTCTGCTTCATAATGTTATGAAGATCTCGTATGATCATATAGTATTTCCCTTAAACTTTTCTACTAAAGACAAATTTCTGGATGTAGGTGCTGCAAAAATACATTCTGTCTGAACAGGATAGAATTATCTGTCAAGAGGGAGTAGATGCCAAAGACACACATGCATACGAAAAGCCATACCTAGTCAAATTAGAAGATAATTCCCAATTAAGTTGTGGGGAAATGGATTTTTCAATTTCAGCACTAGCTTCTATTATTTTTTTTTTTTCTTTTTAAAAACACAGCCTTCAAAAACTTTGAATCAGTGCTGCAGGTTCAACTACCATATACTCTAACATCAAGGAAGTCATTCAACACCCCATCTAGGAGCTAGTTACCAGCCTTTGGTCCCAGTTCCCTCCTCTTTGTCCCTTGACACATATACCCTTATCTTACTTTTCATTACCAACACACAGTGCCTATTGTAGGGCTAATAAAACATGAAACAAAACAAATTATTTCATAGAATGGTTTGAGTTGGAAGGGACCTTAACGATCACCTACTCCCATCTCCTTTGCCATGGGCAGGGACACCTTCCACTAGACCTGCCTGCTCACAGCGTCAAATCTGCAGTTTCACAGAACTTGTCATCCAAGGGTAAATGCACAGGTCATTGTTAGTAGTTGTCCTTTGCAGACAGTGTATGCCAAGGGAAGAGGTTTACCCAAGGTCACCCAGTGAGTCAGCAATAACTTGTGAATAGGACTCTGGGCAGCCAAGTTATACGTGCTTGGACTGCAGCTCAGCAGTTACCCTTCCCTCGGAAGAAAACCTGCACTTTCTTCACCTAATGGCAACAATTAGCTCTGTTAGCATGCAAATTGAGTAACTTTAAATGGTGTGAGGTTTTCTAGTATACTATTAGTAAATGCTTCAATTCCAACAGTAAATATCTACATTTCCCAGAATTACACAGCAGCCATGGAGAGCACAGATCCAGTGCACTCAATCAAGACCTCATAATGGTCATAAAAATTACACATATATATCTGCAAATTCTCTGCTTTTCAGCACTCTCTTCCAGATTTCTACTTAACAAAGACCTAACATTTAATAAATAACAGAATCCAGCTAGCATATTATTCCATCTACTCATAAAAGGGATATTTTTCTGCTCAGAGACAGCATGTTAAAGTGATTCACAGGAGGAGACGATAGAAGTTTCATTCTCCCAGAAACCTCAGCAAGCCCAATTAAACAAAGACAAGTGTAACACTCTGAAACAGGCACTGTTTAATACAAAGACATCACTATCTTCTATCTTTCAGTGAAGGACCTCATGCTAGTTTTACATGAACAAAGAGCTGCTTCCAATTAAAATCATAGTAATGGGGGATGGGAATAAAAAGTCAATCCAAATGCTGTTCAGGTACTTGCCTTTATGGAATCATTACCCAGAAATGTAGTGACATCCCTCTCCAGCCATTTCACAGAGAGAAATGTGATTGTAACAGAGATGCAATAATGTGTGAAAGTGATGGTTGTTAATTCTAGTTCTCCATTAATTCCAGTACAGTTATTTACCAGACTGGATTCTTTAGATGTCCCTATGATAAGGATCTCATATCTGACAATGGCACACTTGAGAACACATTGTATACAATTTTACAACTATTACTGAAAAAATATCTACCATTCAAAATGTATTTAGGTATAAAGAGATGCAAATATCTAGTAATTTCTTAAAATTAGCAACCCATATATGTTGATAAGTGAAACTTACCTACCATAGCTTTTTCAGTCGCGAAGACTGAACATCGCAAGCCCTGTTTCAGTTACTACTACACACAGAAAGAGCAAAGGCTTTGACATCTTGGTTCTTCTTTAATTCAGTAGCAGCACCAAAGCTGCACCTCAAACATATAAAGGGAAGACTAAGACTACTGGATACCAAAACTATAAAATCAATACAGGTTTGGTTTTGGGTTGGTTTTTTTTTTTTTAATATACTGGATTATATTCTCACTCTGCACCATCTTTTCTCCCACCTACATGTTTTACAGACAAGGAACTCCATTTCCCAGTTGGAGACAAACCTCATTTTTTTTTCCATTCTTCTTATCACATCAATACACTTTGTAAGCCGTAAGTACTAAACATAGAATCATAGAATAGTTAGGGTTGGAAAGGACGTTAAGACCATCAAGTTCCAAACCCCCTGCCATGGGCAGGGACACCTCACACTAAACCATGCCACCCAAGGCTATGTCCAACCCAGCTTTGAACACTGCCAGGGATGGAGCACTCACAACTTCCCTGGGCAACCCATTCCAGTGCCTCACCACCCTTACAGTAAA
>JAOEHX010015068.1:3217-20064 GCA_025448015.1 Bolborhynchus lineola
TCTGAAGGAAGAAATTTGTATACTGTTAAGACTCTTTATTACATATTTATCTGCCTGTTGTATAAATCTGAAGTAAAAAATAGTGCAGCTTGGAGCTTTTTTTGTAAGGGCAGTGAGTTAGGGATATCTTATTTAAGCTTTACTTTGTACAGTCCTAGACTGACAGAACTTGCCCATCACTGAGAAACACACACTGATGTGACAGACCAGTTATTCTGGGCCTGGCATGCACAGGCTTAAGGAGCTTATATATCCTTTTGGGCAATACCATCTATCAAGGTCGTTTTATCCTGACTGAACTCTCTAGCATTCAGGCTTGCCCGATTTAGTAGGTACTCCTTCATCTCCTGATCTGATGTAGAAAGAGAACGTTCTGCAGAAAGTGTATGTTTACATGTACTGCTGTTCTTCAGGAAAAGAAGTAGTCTGTATGTTGAGCTGTAAGCTGACATACAGATACTGTTCCATGTAGCTTTTACCAGCTTCAAAAATACAGCAAAACTGCAACATAAGGCAAAACCTATTTAGGATGCATTTTTCTTCTAAAACACTTGTAAATACTTCTGTTTTATAAAGGCTTCAAAGCTCTCATGGTAATCTCGTTTCACATATTTTTGTCAAGGCTGTGGAATTTGCCTCTATCATTCTGTCCTTCTAAAAGGACTTGCTGTTTTGTTGGGTTTTTTTGTGGTGTTACTGAGTACTCTACTGTGATGTACTTCAGGAAGTGTGTTAAGACCTTTTACTGTGATAAGGGTTTGATAACTGGTTTAACAAGAGATCACGTCCGGAAGACCTATAGCTGATCTATAGAAATAGGATAATCAAATATGTATGTACTGTCTCAGCAAGAAAATACTTTTAAGGATATAGGAGGGTGATTCAGGGACTAGATAATATTATTTCTTGACTGTCCTTTAGAGTATAGGTAATAGTAAATGCAATTGACATGAAAATCTTCAGATTTTGTTTTTCCCTCTAAATGAATTCCACATTTAGATAAATATTTAAAATAGTATTATGTGAATGTCTTGTTTATTCAGTGGCAGCTCAGTGCTGAATTATGCATGCATGTTCCTGTCCTGGACCACTAGGAAGAGCCACAAGCTGCCTGTCTTCTATGACTGGGAATAATCTTTTTAAAACCCAGTTGTTTGATTATCTGACATCTGTTATTTTATGATAACTTTTTTTATGTGTTTAGTACAAAAAGATGTAGAGGCTTATAGTCCCGTAAGTCAGAAATGAGTGGATATATTTAGCATTTTGCTCACTGTTGAGTGAATGATAGTTGAAATAATACATTTAAAATTTGTGGAATTCAAGTACTGCAGTAGCTGAACACTCAGTTTATCCTTCTTCTGAATGCTGATAAAAAGTGAATCAAATGTGAATCTTAATTATTATGTATAATTGTAAGTCTTGTTACTGTAAGATACGATGAGGTACCTCAGTGGAACTAGAGGGGGAGATATAGGAACAATGTAAGTTTAATTGTTCTTTGTTTCCTTGCTTTTCAGGTGACAAGGCTCTAGATGGTTACAGTAAGAAAAAATATGTCTGCAAACTACTTTTCATCTTTCTCCTGGGGCATGACATTGACTTTGGTCACATGGAGGCTGTAAACCTGCTCAGTTCTAATAGATACACAGAGAAACAAATTGTGAGTAACTCTGTCTCCGCAAAAGATAAGCTGTTCTAATATCCTGCCTCAGCTGTATAGTCAGCAAATGATTTGGCTTCATTCTTTCCCACCCTTCCTTAAACCCTTCATTTGGATCTAGCAGTGATTCTGAAATGTAAACACTGTTCTGTGCACAGGGAATCTTTTAATAATTATAAAAGCTAAAATGTGTACTCAGCTTAAAATTATTACTCTTGCTAAGGAACTGCTTTGAGTTTTGCATTAAAAGGTAAACAACCTTGTTTTTAACTCTTACTAGGTAAGGTTGAAATGCTGAAATTAGATTGATGAAACACTTTAAAGCTAATAAATTAGGGTAGCACTAAACTTTATCTTTGTTTACCTCATTTAGTCTGTTTAGCTTTTTGTCTGCTATCTATTTCAGCCCATATGGTTAGTATTGAAGCAGAACTGTATGTCTCAAAAAATACCTTGTGGCCTTCATGGAAAACATAATCTGTCAGCTAAAATATTTTCACTTTCTACTGAATCACAGGGCTATCTCTTCATCTCCGTGCTGGTGAACTCCAACAGTGAACTGATTCGCTTAATAAACAACGCAATCAAGAATGATCTGGCCAGCCGCAACCCCACCTTCATGGGGCTTGCTCTGCATTGTATTGCTAATGTGGGTAGCCGGGAGATGGCAGAAGCTTTTGCTGGAGAAATTCCAAAAATACTTGTAGCTGGGTAGGTATGACTAATACAGCAGCAGTAAACCTTATCAGCAGCATTGCAGCAGCTTAATCTATCCTTAGACCTATACAGCCCTGAGTCTGCAGTGCAAATACAATTTCCAGTAACTCAGATACTGTGATACATTTGAGCATGGAGTTACTTGTATAAATATACAACAGGGAAATTAAGACTGTCAGTGTCTTGAATAGGGTTTTACCAGCTTTGTTGGGATCCGGTTTTTGTTCTGTATAAATGTGTGTGGTGAACACCCTGAAATCTGTATGTTTTAATTTACTTCTCTCTCCTGTTGGAAAAAAGAAGCAAATGAACCTAAATACATGCTTACACTACAAATTGTTTTAAACTGAAGCTCTTATTTAAATGGTCCTGACTTCGTAAGGAATTTGAAAATATTCTCTAGTGTGAGCTTTTGCTTCCTTTACTAGGTGTGTAAACAGCAATTCCTGTAAATGGCAGATAGTCACCAGCAGATTTTTAACTTTACCTTTATGTATCTAGAAGTCTCTTGGAGATCTGGCAAATATCTGGAACTGTAGTTAAGTAAATCTAAAATGAACCTTGTGATTCACTGCAGGGCTAATTTATTTGAAGTGTAAAATGTCTAAGTGTAAATATTGCATTTAAATTCACTTATGGATATGAAATGTTCTGGAATGTGCATGGGTCCTGTTTTATAACTAATGGCTTATGCAGCATGTTACGTTTTTGTATTAATATAAGAACTCAATACTCTAAATGTCAAGTACTGGAACTTACAAGTGCTGGAAATGTGTTTGCTTGTGCCACACCATTTCTGACTGTGTGATGTGTGACAAGAGGAAGGATATGACTTGATACGCAGTTGTGGCAAAAGTCTTAAGAAATCTGTTGGAACTCTTGAAGTAGTATCTTTATTAATGCCACCCTTAAACACTGTTACTGTTTTGCAGTGCTGAAAGATAGTATGGGCCAGAAAGAGAAGAATAAGGAGTTAGCACCTGATGCTCAGTCAGTCTGCTCTGATGGAAGAAATAGGTGGAATTACAGGATAGATTCTCCTCCTTTGCAGATATGTAAGGGTGCATGTTCAGAGATAGTATGTTCTGAGGCCCTGTCAGGATTGTTGCTGTCCTGCCTTGCCCTTGCCAGGTGCTGTTCTCTATGAAGTATAAGGAAGAAGACACAGTGAATCATGAGTCATTGGTTTTGATCAGGTTACCTTTAAAAGGTTAGGAAAATTTCACTTAGGATCATCAGTCACAGAAAGAGCACAGCACCTTCAGTTCAGACTTGTTTGAACTTTGAGATGTGTTTATGTTCTGAGATGAGTTTGCAGGGCCTCATTTCTTCTGCATTTCTAAGACAATACAGGTAAAATGTGTATGGGTACAGGTCGTGTCTAAGTGACCTGTGCATAATGAGTACTGCTGTTACATTTGTAATTTCAGTGTTGCTCCCTTAGCTTGCTTGTAAGTTGGAGGTAAAGAGTGAACAGGGAGAAGAAAAATAGACTTCTATTTTGGTTTGGTGGTTGTTTTATGTGGGAGGTTTTTTGTTGTGTGTTTTTGTTTTGTTGTTTGGGTTTTTTTTAACTAAGGTACAATTTGATTTCATGGAAAGTTGGTAAATTCATAAAGAATAAATCGACTGAACCTCTACCGTGAATGTAGAGGTTTCTGAACGTTTAACCAAGATCATACAGTGCAAGCTGTCAATGCTAATGCTCTGTACATTTTTAGCCATTGCTTGTACAACATACAAAATGCTTAATTGACTCACTTTGTGAAAGGTAGTTCATTGAACTAGAGTAGTAGCTCTTACAGTAGTCCATTTTTGTGCCAGCAGCATGGATGGCAAGGTGAATAGATTTGTAGGTTGCATGCTTGGTGGTAGCTGGCTGATTTGCTTGCTAGTTACAGATACTGAAGCTGTTGAGTAGCTGATGATTTGCATCTGATATGCAGGACCTGTTAGAAGATTCAGTTTTTGTTGCATGCATAATAGAGTGTACCTTAGCTGTTTGATTTGAGTCCATTTGGAAGAAGCTTGATCTTGTGGTTAGATGAGCTTGTGTGCATGTAATATGTTGCATAAATAATAGATTCATAAATGACTTTCAAATCTAAAAAGATGTGAAACATCACTCTAAGTTGCAAAGAATCATTATAGGGGCTACTAGACAAGTAATGGTTGAAAACTTGGCTAATTGTACTTACTGGACAAAATTAAGAACATCATAGACAGAATTCAGTGATCTTCTCTTTCAACTTCTGTTGAAAAGATTCACCACCTGGCTAGAATGTAGTCAGTGCAAAGACTAGCATAATACTACCCTACAAGTATTGCTGTCATTTCATCACTGTCTTTTAAATCCACATTCATGTTGTGCAGAGATACTATGGACAGCGTAAAGCAGAGTGCTGCCTTATGCTTGCTGCGTTTGTATAGAACTTCTCCTGACCTTGTCCCAATGGGAGACTGGACGTCTAGAGTGGTACATCTCCTCAATGACCAGCACTTGGTAAAACAGCTTACTTATGCTGCTTGGGCCTGCTATATAGAGAATGATGTTACTTCTGCTGTGAAGTGCACTGTTAATTTATTTCTTCTTGAATCTTTCAAGCAAGTGGGTTGCTGTTTTTTTTCAGGCTCAGGGAAGGAAATGGGAGCTGTTGTCCTTTTTTTTAGTTGGTGTGTATATTAATTTTTATTGAAGTCTTAACTTTTTCTTGGAAGTGTAAGGATGATATGCACAAGTCATTTTACTCACACAGTAGACAAATCAATCTTGTGCCTTGCAATCTTAAATCATATTGCATAGGTGTAATACGAGCCTACTGTTCTAGATAAGAGATTTATTTTTTTTTCCCCACTGAAGTAAGGCTGTTGAGACCTGTGCTTCAGCAGTAATAATTGTGCCTTAGTCTGCAGTAATATGTTTGTGTTATGAAAAGCCATCTCCATGTTGAATTGTCAGAATTTTCCTGGATTATCTGCTGTATCCTATTTCTTCTACTCATCCTTTGCTTGTGTAATAAAAGTTTGCATCCAAGCTTTATTTTAGTGCAGCTCTGTTATTTTGGATGTACTATCCAAACATGAGACAAAGCTAATAGAAACATAACATTAAGTGTTCTGCAAGCATGGCAGTTACGTTGTGAAATCCTGTTGGATTTTGAAGATGCGTAATTAGTTTAATTGCTAGCCAAATAAAGGACTTTGTACTGTGGGGCTTTGCTATGGGGATGAACTTTTTTTTGTTGTATATTAAAAAACACTTGAAGTGAAAGGTGGTAATGGGCAGTATCTTAAACTGTTACAAAATGGAAGGTATTACATTGTTATTTCTTTTTTTCTAGGGTGTGGTTACTGCAGCTACCAGTCTGATCACCACTTTGGCACAGAAGAACCCAGAAGAGTTTAAAACTTCAGTTTCCTTGGCAGTATCTAGATTAAGCAGAGTGAGTCCAATGATAACCCTGATAATACTTCACAGTTGCTTAATTTTCTTGGTTTTCTAGGTCAGGTTAGTTTAGTGTACTGTTAAAAGTGAAGATGATTCAGTTTCAGTTCATACAGCTGGTTCAGCTAACCTTTTAACAGTTTTTGCTTACCAGGGCAGAAAACTGCTTGCCCAAACTTTGTTGATAGAAAAGGAGGAAAAAAATCCATGAAGGGGGGTACCCCAACTGAAATCTAATCCAATCTTATCACATGTTACTACACACGTAAACTGCTTCTGTGAAAACTATCTGTTCTTTGTTCTGCAGTATAAATATTGCTGAAGATATTGGCCCTTCTGCTTTAGTTCAGTTTGTCATGGTCTTGTGCTAGAATTCCAAGTTTACCAACAGCAGTCAACTGTAACACTTTATTTAGGGTTTCTGTTGGCTGCATTTATGAATTGCTGGACCAGAGAAAATCAAGCTTCCAATTAAATATCCTAGTATTACAATATGGTATCTCCATTCTTAAGCAAGTATGCTTTCAGGAAGACACTTCTTAGACTGTATCTGTAAAACTGAATTTCTGTTGCTAGGGAACCTGGTGGTTTAGTCATAGTATGACAACTTGCACCTAATAAAATGAATTAAACATTGCTATTGAGATAGATCTGTAAGCTTCTGTCAAAGGTAACCTACAGTGTTCTTTAGGCCCTTTTCATGATTGAGCATTGCTTCAGTCGCTGATGTCCTGTCTGCTTATTTTACAGATTGTAACTTCTGCATCTACAGATCTTCAGGACTATACATACTACTTTGTTCCTGCGCCTTGGCTATCTGTGAAACTTCTGAGGCTGTTACAGTGCTACCCACCTCCAGGTAATGGAGTGGTCATAACGGTGGTCATCTCTCTTTATGCAGTACATTCTCTCCAAAGAGCTGTTGTTCTAGAGTTACCATAACTTGGAGCACGAGCACATTGTGTTAAGACAAGGGTACTGAAGTCTGTGCTCTTGAGTGTTTCAGATTGTTTAAATTCAACAACAGAATTCAAAAGGCCATGTAACTTAGAGCAAAGTGTCAAACCAGCATGCATCTTACAAGGCAGTTGCAACTGCCATTTTAAATATTGTTTCATATTATCAACTATATGAAAGCATTGAAATGTATTACAGTGCAGATCATGTTTGACTTTTATTTCAACTGTGGCTTAGAATTCTTTTGCCAACTGTGTATTGGGGGAGGGTGAACTGTTTTTAATGTATCAGAACACTTCAGTTTACTCAGATTTGGGAAGGTGGAAGGCCTAAGGTAGTAATTAGGGTGCTGAGCAAAATGAAGTTGTCCAACGGCTCATTCTTCTCCAGAAGACCCTGCGGTACGTGGTCGTCTAACAGAATGCCTGGAAACTATTCTTAACAAAGCGCAGGAGCCACCAAAGTCAAAAAAAGTACAACACTCAAATGCGAAGAATGCTGTGCTGTTTGAGGCAATAAGCTTAATTATACATCATGACAGGTGAGCTATGGGAACACTTCTGAGAGAACTTTTTAAGTGAAAAGCTGTGGCTTTGTCTTGAACACTAAATGGAATTTTAATGGGGAAGAAGGGAGGGAGAGCAGAAAGCGGAGTTGCTTGCTAGATTGGAACACAACCACAGCAATGGAGTTGAACGGTATTAATGAACTGTCAGCATACTTGTTTTTAATCACTTTGTTTCTTGCTGCCTTTTTTTTTTTTTTTTTTCGTTTTGTATTGACCCCACCACTCTGATCCAACAGAGATTATTTGCTCACAGTGTCTGATTTTTCCTTTCACCAGCAGGGCATTCTAGCAGATACTTTGAGGCATTTTAAGATATTTCCACTGCAAAAATCATATTCTATATCTGGATGTTTTCAAACCTATTGCTTTTAACCCTTTCACTTTCTCTTCTGTTTTGTGCAGTGAGCCAAATCTACTAGTCCGTGCCTGTAACCAGCTAGGTCAATTCTTGCAGCACCGAGAAACTAATTTGCGTTACCTAGCACTGGAAAGCATGTGCACGCTTGCCAGCTCTGAATTCTCACATGAGGCTGTGAAAACACACATAGAAACAGTTATCAATGCATTGAAGGTAAATATTTAAGTGTGCAGCCTGTGTTGAGTGTTGTCTTCTCCCCTGCCTCAATGCCCTCTGTCCTGCTTATCATAGGATAGTTAGGGTTGGAAAGGACCTTACTTCCCCAAGTCCCTTATCCCCAGTTAATATAATAATGCTTGTGGGCCAAATGAGTTATTCTCAGAAGTCTGCTCTAGGGTTTTTTCCCTTAATCCTGCAAAATCTTGCTGTGCTGGTAATAATAGAGGTCAGCTTCAGTTTATTTCTGCAGCTTGCTGGTAAATTTGATACTTGTGGCTTTTGTAACACTTTGATATGTCCTGAAGCTGTAGACTGAAGAGGAATAAGTCTTTCAAAATGTGGAATTTCAAAGTGGAGAATGCTGGGGAGACTATTGTATTACTGTCTTCCTGGTACCAGAAACTATTCCTTCACTGCAATAGCTAATGGAAAGAGGCAGAGCATATCAACTTCCACTGCAGGATCCGGAAGTCAAGAAAACACACATTCTCAGGCCATGTTTCTATAAATAAGCAAAAGTCAAAAGGGGAAAACTGATTTGTATGTAGATTTATTTGCACACTTCAGTGTTCACATGTGTTTTCTTCCAAGCACATTCTGTAGCATATATTATTTGTCTGACTTCAAATGTTGAAGAAATCTAGCTGAGCTTCTGTTGATACAAGGCAAGCACAACACTAAACATGCAGGTAGCTGTTTGCTCATTGGCTTGTTGACAGCTTGACAATTTTGGCCATTAATTAGTGCATTTGTAGCCAGTGGTCCCAGCTGTCCAGTGCACAGTAGACCAAAAACTCATTCACCCTAGTTAGTGTTATAGTGGTGTCATCTGTACAAACTCCCCTATCCTTTCAGCACTTGTGCAGATTTGAATGTGTACTACAGAAACAAAACCTCACGATTTAACTTTTGTAATATTATCTAAAAGTGGGAAGCTGTCTGAGTCTCCAGTGACCTCTTTCTAGGTGACTGAAAATGAGAATACCATAAGAAACTCACAGTTTATGTGAAGGGTATATCAAAGTTCATTCTGTGTCTGAAAGATTATGAAAATGCATTTGTCTTAAACTTACTATAATCCACAGTTAAATTTAATTTCTTCAGTAAGATGCATGAGCTTTCCAAATTAAGATGAAATAATCTTGAATTGCTGTGTGTCTTTTTTCAGACTGAAAGAGATGTAAGTGTACGACAAAGAGCTGTAGATCTACTGTACGCAATGTGTGACCGAAGCAATGCCCAACAGATTGTGGCTGAAATGCTGAATTACTTGGAGACTGCTGATTATTCCATTAGAGAAGAAATTGTGAGAGATTTCTGTTTCCGTATTTTTTCATATCTGTCTTTGGCATCATATGTATCTTCTATTGATTGGGATGCTGGATAGTCCGTTATAGAGGTTCTTTTTCATGGTGGTTTAAAGAAAATAACCAAAACCAAACAAAACCCCAACCCCGTAAGTTTGTTGTCAACAACAAAGTATATTCTTCATACAAGTTAAACTGATGTCATGGGGAAAGCCTTGGAAACTAGGAATTTTAAAAACTTAATTTTGTCTCAGAGCATTGTATATAAAAGTAATTTTGTCAATGCTTGAGTAAATATAATCTCTAGATCTGAGGGTTATGTACTACTCTACTTGACTGGTTAATATCTTCAAATATTAGTATAATAAATACTTACATGTAGGAAGAACTTCATGCTACGTATGCTGTGAGAGCATTCTCTCAGTCTAAAGATTCCCTAAAACAATAAGCTATCCTGCCTCTCTCAGCTGATTTTATTTCCTTCCTTCCAGCAGAGAAAAAAAAAGTGAAACTTGAAATACTTAACAACCTTCCTCAAATGGTAGCCAAAAGCTGTACTTATGGTAATATGTAGATTAGGCGCGAAAGTTTCTTTATTGGAAAAGTTAACATAGAATGCAGTGTTAGGTGATTTATCTCTTGATTTACTGTCTTGTTGATGTTGACAATCTACCCTGACTTGGCAGATAATGTGAATTTTGTTCTTTTCATTTGCTACTCTTAAGGAAATAAGTCTGTATAATACAGCTGATAAATTATGTGGAGGTTTCTTCCTATGATGATTGTTTGCTTTATGGTACAGGAATCTTAGTATGACCTGAAAGCCAGCTGTGTTTTTGGTGACTCTGGTTTGTGTCTGCTAGCTTGTTTCCGTTTTTGGGGGGATTTTTTTGCTGGGGAGGGAGAGAGGGGGCAGGGAGGCATGAGGGTTGGCGCTTTTCTAGAAAACAAAAGATGTTCAATAAATTGTTTAGATGCAACCTGCTCGAATACATTATAGGGAAAGCATTATGTACCCTGCAACTAGTATGTTCTAGCACAGAATTTCAATGGTTTTTTTCACCTTCGCTATGGGAGCAATTGAGGTGTATTATGGTGTATATGACAGTTCATTTTGATACACAGACACAGCTTCTAGTAGAAGCTAGTCCACCTTCTTTATTCTCTTACATGTGCCCAGGTTCTGAAAGTTGCTATTCTAGCTGAGAAGTATGCAGTGGATTATACCTGGTATGTGGATACAATCTTAAATCTGATTCGCATTGCTGGTGACTATGTCAGTGAAGAAGTGTGGTATCGAGTTATTCAGATTGTCATCAACAGGGATGATGTTCAAGGGTATGCAGCAAAGACTGTTTTTGAGGTGAGAATAACTGTTTTCAATTCACTTTCAAAATGAAGTAGGAATTAAATAGAGTATGATCTAGCAGGTGTGTGTGCTTCGTGGTGCTAGGGAAGAGTAAAAGTATGATCCTGAATATTGCAACAAAATAGTGCTGAAGTGTTAGCATCATTGATTTTCAGAGCAAGAGGCCACATTACGTTGATGAAAAGCTTCTCTAGCTTAAGTAATATCAATACATCTAGTACTGTTCTGGTCTTGGTGAGGGAGGATAGGGTGGGTTATGCTGGATTTTTTGGTATTTTGGTGGATGGCATTGGTTTTCCTTCCTTAGTTAGGAAATTGCTACACCTGAAAAATTACTGAAATGTAGTAAAAATAGAAGCAGCTTTTTCTTTTTTTTTTTTCTTTTTTTTTTTTCTTTTTCTTTTTTTAATTTTGCTTTTTTATTTTTCTTTTTTCTTCTTTATTTCTCTTTCTTTTTTCTCTCTTTCTTTCTCTCTTCTCTCTCTCTTTCTCTCTTCTCTCTCTCTTTCTCTCTTCTCTCTCTCTTTTTCTCTTCTCTCTCTCTCTTTCTCTTCTCTCTCTCTCTTTTTCTCTTCTCTCTCTCTCTTTCTCTCTTCTCTCTCTCTCTTTCTCTCTTCTCTCTCTTCTCTTTTTGTGTTTTTTTTTTTTTGTTTGTTTTGGGTTTGTGGGCGTTTTTTTTCTTTGCATTTTCTGCATGCAGGAGTCTAAAACATTCAAAATAAAATGACTTGGTCTTTCTGGAAGCATATACCCATTCCTTCTGTTCAGGATCTGATAAAACTGGAATTTGAACTATTAAAGGAGAATACTTTTAAATGTCTGGCCTTGTTGCATTGATTTCATTTGAAGTCTTTATATGAGCTTTGCACTTCTATTTCCCTTCCTGAATGTTAAAGCTGACTTTCAGAACTCATTCTTGCTCTGTGTTTCTTCGTACTCAATAAAGACAGTATTTTTTATCTTGGACAACATCAGCACATTCTTGCAAGGTTTATATGGAGTGTATTAACATCCTTCTGACACCCCTGAAGATGTGAAGGAAACAAGCAGCTGTATCTATACTCAGAATGTTGCTAAATGGGCCTAAGAGCTCATTACTTGAGCAAGTTATGTTAGAGAGTCTTTATTAAAGTTGTGCCACCTATTCTGCTTTTCTCATAAGTGCTCCATAGTGCCTAGGCCTACGATCTGCTCTTACAGGGAAGTAGTCAGCAGCTGGACATGGAAGTGACAAAAAAGATCTTTTTTTGATATATTACAGGTCAATGACTACTAATATGTTCTTATAGGCTCTTCAAGCTCCAGCATGCCATGAGAATCTTGTAAAAGTAGGTGGCTACATATTGGGAGAATTTGGAAATCTGATAGCAGGTGATCCAAGATCAAGGTAAAACACCTTCTAAGATACTGATTTGAAGTACTAGTACTTTTGGTAAAGAATCTTGATGTTTATTTGATGTTCATAAAGGCCAGTTAATAAATGATTCAGCTCTTGCTAGTAATGTATTAAGAATTATCATGTCTACATAAACTGAACAAATTATTTTTCTTCCCATCTTTTAAGTCCCCTCATCCAGTTCAACCTGCTACATTCCAAGTTTCATCTGTGTAGTGTTCCTACCCGAGCCCTGCTTCTGTCTACCTACATCAAGTTTGTGAACCTGTTTCCAGAAATCAAAACTACAATTCAAGATGTATTGCGCAGTGACAGTCAGCTGAAGAATGCTGATGTTGAGCTGCAACAGAGAGCTGTTGAGTATTTGAGGCTCAGTACTATTGCCAGTACTGACATACTGGTAGGTGTAAAGATTTATTTTTTTTCTATGCAGACCTCTGTAGCTGTGTCTAAACTTCAGTAAACCTCACCTGACTGCTCAGAAATCTTAACGCAGGATGTTTTTAGTCTACCAATTCAGCTGCTGTCATCCATTAATGTAGAGCTAAAATCAAAGTTGTTAGTGCTTTAGTAGGACAGATGACTGTTAAAGCATGCCAGTCTTGAGCATGAAAGCCAGCATGGTGCAGGGGCCTGCAGTTTTCAGATAGCAGGCAGGTTTGTGCTTTGTTTTGAGGAGCTGATGGTGTGCACGAAACTTGTCTCTAGAAGTTCTGTAGTTTAACCCAGTGCTCTTGAGTCTGGCCAGAGCATGGCATGCGTAGTCTTGTAAACTAGTAAAAGCTTAGGTCTGACTAGATCCTTGGAGTATCTGTGGTTTCAGTCCAGGTCTGCTTGACTTAAGAACCGTTACGTCTGCTATGATCTAATTTTTTATTTTGTATTTTTTGTTTAATAGCACTGTAACAGGGAAGTTATATGCTCCTGCTCTCATAAGCAACTGCTCTGGGAGGGCTTCAGAAAGCTTTAATATTTAGTTATTTATTAAAAACAAGTCTAATCTGTCATTGTAAATAAACTGCTTAGGCATTTTCTGTTTGGATAATTACTGCTGCTTTTGCCACATGCAGCCTTTAAGGGTGTATCTCTTCAAAGATGAAGAACCTGGTTAGGCTTTTCCTGTAGGTTCAACTAACATGCTTTATTTCTGTGATAAGGCTACAGTGCTGGAAGAAATGCCTCCTTTTCCAGAGAGAGAATCTTCTATTTTGGCTAAACTGAAGAAGAAGAAAGGCCCAGGCACAGTTACTGACCTGGAAGAAATCAAAAAGGAGAGGAGCTCTGATATGAATGGAAGTGCTGAACCTGCTTCTGTCAATGCCAGTGCTGTTGTGAGTTTAAAAGCTGTTCTTTCATGAATTCAGACACTGTGCAAATAAGAAAAGAATGGTTTCCTTAAAGTGGTTTTTGGAGGGTTTAAAACTTCTCACCTCAAATTTAAGAGTATGGGTGTTTGCTGTAAGATAGCAGGGGAACATACAGTTGCTTTTCCCCCCGCTGCTTGCTTAGATGCAGTTTTCATTTGAGCGTCGTCTCTAAATGGGGACAAACTGCAGCCAAAAAAAAAAGTTTTATGTTGTTACTTTCAAAAAATATTGCTGCAAGCTTAGAAATGGGAATTTCTTTGCTGATGAAATTGCAATGAGGGTGGGATGATGAAATTAACATATTTAAAAGGAGTAAGTTGAATTTCAAGCTATCAGCTTTGTCAGACATGGTAGATACCTTGCATCTTGTTTTGGGTTGTTTTTGCTTGAAGCGGGCAATGCTTGACAGTGCAGATGTTGTAAACCCAATATAATATTACTGTTTATTTGACAGTACTGTTTAAGTTCAGTTGTGGTAGGTAAGGCCAGTTTTGTTTCTTCTTAAAAGTTTTTAATTTTATTGCCAATTAAAGCTGGTAGAGTGAATTGTTTCCATAATGTAATACTTGGGTTTAATGACTAGCATAACTTGTAATTACATTTGAGATGTAGTAGTAGATAACCTTAGAGGAGGAAATACTGTAGCACATTCCTTGCCCAGTTTGTTAAAACATAATCCTTTAGCTCTTAGTCACTGTAGTATGTAAGAGTAGATGTGCCAAGCGCAACATCTTTGAATAGACAGAAATATTTTTCCAGTAGGAAAGATGCTAAACTTTCTTCACATGCCAAATTGACTGACTGAGGTGCCTGGTGGTTAAAGTTGTGTTATGCTTTGAGCTTCATTTCATGAATTGCAGCTATGTAAGAGACTCTGTTGTTGCCTTCACCAGTGGCTTTGGTGTGACCAAGCTTAAGTGCCAAAATATCTTCCAAATTGGAGCGCCAGCTGTTTGTTCTCAGTAGGTCTTAGCAGTTGGCTTCTGAATTAATTTTTTTTTTTTTTTTTTTGCTAGGGAATTTTTTGTTATATTGCATTAAACTCAGTCTTTGGAGTATATAAGAACTTCGTGTTGACTGACAAAACCAACATTTCAGACTCAATCCAAGTGCATCTCATGTTTCAACTTCAATTTATCTTGTAGGCTCCAGGTGTCTAACACATGAACATGTTTTTTAGCAGTCTGTGCTTTGTTCTTGCACATGAATTGGGATGTATGTGTGGTCTCTGTTGCATGATTCCATGTCCTGGCTACTCAATTTCTTTTTTCTCTCTAAGGGGATAAAAAAATTTGAAGGTATTGCCCTCTCTACCTCTGGTGTTTGCAGCTTAAACTAGTTACAGGCTCGGCTTTTTTTGCTCATTGGGTTTTGTATTGTTTCTGAGGTTTGCCAAGCTTCAAAAACACAGGCCTAAACTGACTGACAGTTTCACAGGTGCTGTGATATTTTCATTCAGGTTTGTGTAAAAGCCACTGCCTTTCTTGCTGTATTATTCATGAAAGAAAAGCAACGCTTTCTGAATTTTATTTTCTATGGTCATTTTTCTCCCTTGAAATTCAGAGGGGAGAAAAGAGGGGCTGAGAAAAATTGTTGTGTTTCTTCTGCAGAATCTGATTCTAGACAAATGAGTATTTTTTATTATTATTCAATGGTTAGATGGACATAACTCTTAAAAGTGAGTTTAAAAAAAGAAAAACTGTTGTAAATTACCTTAAATTGAAATGCAAGGTGGTAACTGTGTTCATGAAGCCTCCTACAACCATTGAAACTTGATCTGGGGTGGGGAGAGGCACTTTGCCATAGCTTAGTTGTCTGTGCAAAAGAGCTTTGTTTTAGTTTTTCTCTAGTGTTAACACCAAAGTGTGTTGTCTTCCCTAGTCTACTCCTTCTCCATCTGCGGATCTGCTGGGTCTGGGTGCTGCCCCTCTCGCCAATTCAGCTCCCCCACCGTCCTCTAGTGGTAGCCTGCTGGTGGATGTGTTTTCAGATTCAGCTTCTGCAGTTGCACCTCTTGCTCCTGGTTCTGATGACAACTTTGCGAGGTAATTAAGTCACCCTGTAAGGAACCTGAAGAAGAATCTAAAACAGTATTAGAGACAAAATACATGCAATAACTTTTGGTTTTGTTTCAGCCTATTGAATGCATTCCGGGGTGGTAGTTGTGCAGCAAGAGAGGTGTTCTTGAACTCTGTGGTGGTTATGCTATCTCTATTGAATACCATTGCTTATGGAAAAACTGAGTCTGTAGTAGTCTGAGGATACTGGGCACACAGTATTGCCTAGTTTTCATGATGATTTTTTTTTCTTTCTTTGTAAAACCAAGTTGCTTGTACATTTTGGTCTGTCATGAACTTGGGTGCTTATCTGGCCTGATAAGAGTATGTTTATTCTTATCTTATTTCCATAAAGTATTCTTGTGTCTTGTGTGTCTTGTGGAACAGCAGAATGGATTATATCCAGAGATAACTGGTTTGCAGGATTTCAAGATTTATTTAGATTGGTTTGCTACTGTCTGACACACAAGACAGTTGTGAAAAGGAGAAAAAACACAAGCCCTTTTTTAAAGGGTTTTGATACAAGTGTATCTGATTACATTACTAAGTATAACGTAGGTTCAGTAGCTACACTCAAGTGTTATTTGGCTAAAATTTTTGAAAAAATACATTTTCCAAATGTATTGAAGAATGTTTTTTAAAATCACTTAAAATCTCTAAAAGTCTTAGAGGCCAAAGAATTCCTGTTGTCCACAACCAGATTTTGAATGATGGCATGACAAAATTGCAATGAATCTTAATATTAAAGGCATAATTAGTGCCTGGATCGTTGAGACTTTCATGGAAATTTTATACTAGGCAATGTATTGTTGCAAGTTTGCACTGATAAAGACTTCACCCTGAGTTTCTCTTGAAATAATCATGGTATGTAAGACCAAGACTTTAAGAAGCTATAGAAGCTTGTTAAAGCTTTTTTTATTTAAAGAGCTAAAAAAAATTGCCCAAACCCAATACTAGTAGCTTCATAAGCAAAAGTCTGAAGTTACCTAAAAAGAGTTTTCTCTTTCTGCAGAAGACAGTATAGCATTGCCCAACCCCTTGGTCTGTCTGTAGATGATGAAATGCTTCTCTAATGATACTGAGAAGTTGCCTTTTACAGTTTCCTGCCTCTTTTTAGTGCTGTTGTCACTTTTGTTTCTAATCTGTTACTTGGGTAAGTCATTTTCTGTGTGCCTGTATATTCTTGCCTACTCTTGTGTGTTTTTTGAGAGCTGATTGCGCAGCTGTAGTTAAGTGCCACTAAGATTGAGGCCTCTGCTTCAAAGCTCACATTTTGTGGTAGCTAGTATACATCTACATTTATGGATTTGAATGAATTGTTTTTGCTGTCACAATTAAATTCCTAAAAGGATTTGGTTCTTTAAGAGGTATAAATTAAACTGTTGAGCATCTTCAGCTGTTTCTTGTCTTTGGGAAGAACTGCT
>JAOEHX010015076.1:0-10210 GCA_025448015.1 Bolborhynchus lineola
CATTTGTATTACTGCAAAGTGCAGAGAGCCTGAATGACAAAGTACAAACAGCAAGCTCATGCAAACCCTCTTACACAGAATTAGTGTCAAAACCACATCAAGTCACGAGGCTACTAGAAGAGTCACCAAGGCCTACCATGAAAAGCTGTAGAACTGCTCAAGTGACTGATGAGAAATTTACCACACTTGTTCTGCTACTTAGCAAGTTAACTATGCTCCGTATTTGCTCCCTGACTAAGCAAATTAACTTCAGATCTGGACACTTATTTGTAGATCTGCAAAGAAAGTACAATGCAGAAGCTGATAACAGTGCAAAGAGGGTAGGAAAAAGTGCAAGTTTGTCTGGAAGAAACAGCCTGTAAAACAGCCTCTCAGCCACACTTCATTCCTACCAGTACAGCCAACAATGCAAGAAACTTTCCCTACTTAGGCTCAAGTTAAATTGTTACCAAATGCATGAAAATTTTGGACAAATACAAGGCAGAGAAAGACCATGAGATGCCAAGACAGGATGACAGTAAATAAACAGGCAAATAAGATACAAAAAGTGACCAGTGAATAAAGCCACAGAAAAAACCCTCAAACCAAACTACAAGACAAAGAGCAACTTGGTAGAAGTACAAATGTAATGATAGGCAAAAGGAAGCAAAGGAAAGCAAGAGATTATAAAGTGTTGCAGAACTAGAGACAGGAAGAGAGATGTGATGGCAGTAAGGGTGAAATGATCAGCTTTGACAAGGCCTTAAGAAATTGGACATCAAGGGGCAAATCAGAAAGGTAGTACAAGATTAGACAGAAGTGACATCTGGAAAAAATATTCAGACAAAACAGCAGCTGGAATTACATGTGGATAAAATTAGACAGTATGCATTGTGTGCTAAGATCTCTGGTGACAGAGGTGGCAGGAAGACAAGTGAGGACAGGAGAACTGGAGAGCACTGAGAAGAGTTAACAGAAGCTTGTATGTAGAGTATATAAGGTTATGCCATTGTTGAAGCGTATCAGAAAGTCTCTCCACAAATCAAGGTGAACTGGCATTCAGCTCCCTAACTATGGTTCTGTAACTATGTTATCTCAGCAATGAAATGTCACATATCTACACTTCAAACATGTTAGTGAACTGCATACTAACAGAAAAGTTTAGACAGGCCCAAAGAATGGAGGGAAGTACAAGCAATCCACTCTACATCATACACTTAACAGAGGATCTATTTTCAAGAGTTTTCATCCTGTAAGACACTGGAATTCATAACCACAACATTGCAACAATGCACTGCACTCTCAAAGAAATTTGGTTTTAAGCACTCAAGAACAGGTATCAGAGGGAAAATGATACTAAGCGTGTATGGGAAGGTCAATGAAAAAGAGTCGGTAACTCAAAAGCATAAAAGCATACACACACACACACACACGCGCTATACAGAATGTAAAGTCAATTCTTTTATTTCCAGGAATTCAACAGAACATACTTGCCCACAGTTATGTGAAAGTTCCCTGCCACTTTATTGACGTAGAGATGGCCATGAATTCTGCATGCATCTGGAGATTGTAAAGAATTATCTTCCCTGTTTAAACAAAAACAGCATAAAGAGTACTTAAAAACATTCACTGCCTATCAGAAATAACAGCAGTATAGTTAGATTTCTTTTTCCTAGCATTACCATTATATAACATTATCATCTACCTCTCCTCATTGTATTCTTCTGAAATTACAGCAGAGATGGTTGAAGGGAGGGAAACGAATAAAGGTCAATCTGATGAAACCTGTAAGCTTTAGCTCACACTTGTACTCAGAGAGCTGGCCTACAAAGCTAACTTATGATACCTGAACATGAAAACAGAAAACATAAGACTGTCAGTGTATCCTGCTGCCCTGGGGATTTTTTTCCCCCCAATTACTTCTAGCAAAAATGGTTCACTGAGGAAGTTTTAATGCTACAATGAACAGAACAAAACAAAACACATCAGTCACGTTAACAACACTGTAGCAAGAAGAGCTTTAAACATTTATTTTTTATGAAACCATCCTCTTCCCTCCCTTGTTGGGATCTCCACACCTCAGAGCATATTTCCAAATCTGCTCCTTACGGTGAGATAAGAAAGTATTTTTTTAACCACATCTCAAGCATAAAGACAGTCTCAAATACTGCACTAACAAGAATCACTGAGGCACAGAAGGGACTTAATCTGAAGATATCACTTAACTGAGGGGAAAAAAAAAAGTCCACGTATTTTGAGCCCTCTTCAGCCTTGCCTTCAGAAGAAAGTATGTATTTGGTCCTCACACAGGGAAATTAAAACATGGGAAGTGCATACAGCCTTTTTTGGTGTTTTTTTTTTTTGTTTTATTTATGGTTTGCTTGTGTAGCCATAGCTAATAGTAGGAGTCTTAAAAGTTGCTGGACAGAAAGATATTCTTTCATTTTTAATAAAATAAGAGTTCAGTATTCTTTGGCATTACTAATTCACATTAAGGAGGAAGCATCAGATAAAATGGACTAAAAAGGGGTGCATGTATTACACATATGCACACACTTATAAATACAGACACAAAAGCTGGAGACATTCTCCATGTTGGAAACCCCAGAGGCTTTCATAAAACAACAGCTCTCCAAAGCAAGTATCAAGTATGCTATTTTAAAATGCAACAAAAGCAGTAAGGCCTTCTCTTCTTACCTTATCTTCTGGGGGGAGGGAAATCATAACCACACTAAAATGTGAAGTTTAATTAAATAGGGCAGGGGGAAGGGGGAATGATGACACAAAATTCCAATACTTCTTACCGTGGTGGCAGTGCTGTAGAAGCACTTTTAAAAGCACTTTTGAATATCACATCTTGAAGAGAGTGTTCTTCCTGCAGCCTACTCTGAATTAGCTGCAGCATCCTAAAGATTACACAAAGTGTGAAAGCATGCAATAGTAAAGCAAAAAATAACTTCACAACTAATTATCAGCTTCAGTTGCAGGATATAAACCAAGAATATTTGTTACATTAAACTTTGAGAATGGTATTTTATACAGAGTTTATAGCTCTGGTATTCACAGCAGTGTGTGAATACTGAAACTTAGATTCTGTTACATGACTATCAGTATGGTGAGCACACAATAACCAAGCTATTCTAGTTTAAATCATAAACCGTGTATCAATTCACTTACATAAGAGACACAAACTCATTTGCTTTTGCAAGAATTTGCCAATTTCTTACGATGGTACAGCTTTGACATTTAAGCACCAAGCTGTGTCATGCATCTAAAGCCACAAATAAAACTTGGCTATCAAATATTCATTTGGAAACATAAGTTGAGTGAGTCCACACATCTTGGCTTACAACTGCATGACTCAATTCCATGAATAAGACCAAAGCCAATTTTTTCCATAACACAATCTCAAATCATTAGAAAAGCAAAGAAAATCAGTATCTGTTCACAGGTTTGCACTCTAAAATTACAAGCAGGAGATGCTAGACCCAAGATACACTTCTGACATGTGACTTCGGTGTAGCTCAAAGTCACTTCCAGTACAACTAATACAAACCATAGACAGGCATCTCTGAACTTTACCTTTGCCATTCTTTTTGTTGGGGGCTGAGATCAAATACTACCTGAAACAAAAAAAACCCACACCTAATAAAACATGCTAGAAGAACTGAAGTACCATCCATGAAACACAGAAGAGAACTGGGGTGTGGGAATGAGTGGGGAGTTATAATCAACTTCACAACTGGACCGCTTTAATGGAGTTCACCCTGGAGAAGGCTTCATGGAGACCTCATAGTAGCCTTCCAGTATCTGAAGGGGGCCTATAGGGATGCTGGGGAGGGACTCTTCATTAGGAAATGCAGTGAGAGGACAAGGGGTAATGGGTTCAAACTTAAACAGGGGAAGTTTAGACTGGATATAAGGAAGAAGTGCTTTACTGTAAGGGTGATGAGGCACTGGAATGGGTTGCCCAGGGAAGTTGTGAATGGTCCACTGCTGGCGGTGCTCAAGGCCAGGTTGGACAGAGCCTTGGGTGACATGGTTTAGCGGGTGGTGTCCCTGCCCATGGCAGGGGGGCTGGACCTATGTGATCTTAAGTTCCTTTCCAACCCTAACTATTCTATGATTCTATAACTTTGCACTTTAAATAAAACATTTACTGGTCAAGTATGGAAATTTCTGTGTGTGTCCCCTGAATTATTCACTTGTTTGCATTTGTAACTTTGTCATCTTTTCCTGAAGCTCTTGTAACTGTCTTACTAGAAATCCCAGTGCTTGCCTATTTCCCTAGCAGATTCCTGGGGTAAGCACTACAGATACCATTCAATAATGAGACAATACTTGGGGAGGGCCTCTGTGCAGTCCAACTGAGGTGAAAAAAAAAACCACAAGCAAGCAAACCAGCCCAGCAGTGCTTTGCACCAAGTAAATAGCAATTTCCTTCTTAAGTAAAAAGGTAAAAATCAGCTTACTGGTTCATAGATCAGCCCATCTGCAGAGGCAACCATTGTTTCTGCTAAATCCAGAACATCGGCCCCTACATCTATTTTAAACAGGGAAAAATATGAAGTTATACATATGATCAGAAACAAACAAAAACCATTTTAAGTTGAAACAAAGATTCACAGTACAGTTAACTTTCAGGATAAGTTACTGTTTCTTCAACCTATCTAACCTTCAACATTAACTGATGCACAGTGACCAGAAACAAACTCTTCAAATTTGCAGTATTTTCTCAGTGATGTAACACCTACACAGAACTGCTATATGAACTGCATATACAAGCTTGCTAGGATCTGTTACACATAAATATTTTTCCTGTTTCATAAGCACTGAATTTAAACCAAGACTATTCAAAACAGAAGATAAAGTTTCATTTTTTTCAAATTAAAAAAAAAAAAAACAAACCAGAAATTTTAATATACACTGATGTACCATACCTAAATGGTATCAAAATGATAGTAAGCATTGCCTTTAAATAGGAAGGCCTCCATATGTTCATGAGGAGGACAAAATTACCCGTGAGTTCCAGTATTGTTAAACAGTAGACCAGGTTAATATTCGCCAAGTTCATAAATAAATAAAAGTTGTGATAAATTCCTGCTGCTGTCGTGTCTCACAATGAACTTTTAAGAATATTCTAGCTAGAGACTGCCTGGAACAACAAATGCTTTTCTTGCTGACAGACAAAGCAAAGTTCTGCAAGATGTGAATGAGATGGCAGAAATATTTTTCTTCACATCTCCTACCAATTCTTTCTGTGAGTCATATACCATTGAGATCATAAGAAATCTCACAGTTAAAGAGTATTCTGAACAACATCCAACTATATTGCAAGTAAATGCATACTCTGAAGAGCCTTTAAAGTGTTCCAAAACTTTCACTGATGGAATACTTACATTGACACCTCATGGCAACTGTAATATCAATATTGATTCTTAACTTACTGGAAAGAAAAAAAAAAGGGCAAAAAGCTGATAAGTAACATTGAGCACAAGTATCAAAAGATGTATTACTAAAATTCTCAGATTACTTGCAGAAACCTAGTCAAATAATAAAATTTACATCAACATAAACTTAAGCTGTTTAAGATTTGGGTAAACCAAGATGGGCTTTTAATTATTAAAAGCTCTTATGGCCACCCATTACTTAAGAGATAAAAGCATCAGATTTCCCTGTTAAGTTTTACTCTGAAACTCCTAACAGATTTTCTGGAAATATTACTGGCCCAACAGTTTTTCAGACTGTTATTAAGAATACAGTTTTCAATATTTTACACTCTTTTTTCCCCTCATACAACAGTGCAATAAGTTCTACAGAATGCAGTAGATCAGGACAATTCAGGAGTTACACATCTAAACCTGAGTAAATACTTGAGCATCTTTCTCCTGTCTGTCCTTAGACAGGCCACTCTATTTCCAATCCTAATCAGAATTCCTCAGGACATTCAAGATCAGGCTGAGAAATTGCTGAAGCCAGTTCCCAGAAAATGCTGCCATGTCATAAAGATAGATGGCTCTGCTAGTACTGCTCCTGGAAAGACCTGCCTTCTCAAAACCATTCCCATAATAGCAAAGTGACTTGTATGTTAAGACCATTATCCAGAATATTTCCATCAACAAGTGAAGGTAAACCATAATTCTTTCTAACACCCCAAAAAATTCCATCATATCAGAAGCCTGATTCTGTGTCATTCCCTAATATTCTGGCCATTTCCTACTGGTTTTCTTGTTAGTTTCACGAAAGCAATTTAAACTATAATTAATGAATCCCCTCACTATAATCACATGGTTCTATCAACTCCTGGGAGCTTCTGGGAAATGTGCTGACCACAAACTAATCACGTAAACACAGAATCTCACACTGGCTCAACTTGGGATGAGACATGATCAGTAGACAAAAGAAAAGCAGTTCAAGTGATACCAATATCCACTGTTTTAACTCCAGGCTGAGTGATTAGCCCACAATCCAACCAGAACACCTTGCAGCAGGACATCTCCCAAGTCCCATAATAGTCTCTAAACTGCTAGACTACCCTTCCCACATGATAGCTTCACTAGGGAAATAACCTACTTCAGCAAAGATGCTTTCAAAAAAGACATTTTCAAAACATGAAATTCCCATCTGGATTTACTCTAATTAGAGTTTTTGATGCAACTCCCTTAAATTTCTTATAGTTTTTATTTTTTCATTACAGAAACCTTTGGTATTTCTGATGTACAAGATAATTAATACATGTATCTTTAGCTTGTTTCCACAGCAACTAATCAAACAGCTTTAACATTTATTTTTGTTCTATATGCATGATATTTAAAGGTGGTCAGTGCACAAAATCCCCATGGGCTCATGGCTGCCTGACCACCTAAGAAGAAAGCTGAACACAGACCAGACATGCACATGAAACCAGCAGCAAATGTATTTTCAGCTGATCTCAGGGGCTGGAACTGGAGGCAAGATCAGTAGAAACCTTCAGATAACACAAAGTTCAGAGTGCTAGAAGTTCACCTCCAGCAGCACAAAGTATAATGTATATAATGTATAAACTAGAGTAAGCATCATGCAAATGGGGTGAGTTTACCTAGCTTAGGTGGAGTTACATATACAACATCCTCTGAATTGTGAGCAAGTAATTCCTCAAAGGACTCCTTCACCAACAAACCTACACTATTTTGACTTCTTTGTTCTAGAAACCTCCACTTCTCTTCTTCATACATTCCAGAAAAGAAAAAAACCCATATCAATCAAAGGAAGAAAAATCAAGTCCCTTTACTACTTCTTTTTTAATTTCAATCATAAATTGTTTGCAGGTCACACAAACATTTTAAACCTATTCTTTCCTGAAATGCAGACAACTTAAATTTTAAAAGGAATTATAAGGAATAAAAATTACCTCGTAAAATCCTTGTCTACTTCATATTCGTATTTCATCCATGTGTCCCGATACACCATGAACTCCATTACAGTCAGGAAAGCTATCGTCGTAAATGCTATCAGAGAAACTGAGTGGCCAAAAGCAGAAAACAGAAGTTTAGATTGTGAGAAATACTATACAGAAACATAAGCAGAACAGAATTCTGAAGTTGCAGAATCTGAGCATTACCAGTACAATACTGGTATGTTTGATCTATGAATGCATAAGCTACTTTCGAAATAGTATTTGATTTTACGTGGGAGGAGAAAAGAACAAGCCCTACCTTCGCATCAAGGAAGAACTTTGTATATTAAGTACAGTCAAACACTAGAATGATGGGGAGGTTATGAAATCCCTCTGTGGAAGGTTTAAGAACTAGATCCTCCTCCACATATAAAAGAAAATGCCCACAGATGTCAGGAATGGTCTTGGCAAACTTAATACTGAATTTAAGCATGAAAGAAGAAGGTGCACCTTGAAGTCCCATCAAGCCTCCACTTGTCTACAACCCAAGCTTTTGTAACAAATTTTTTATATCTAGTTTTAGAGCCAAGAAACTTAGCAGACAAGAGAAATATATGCACTGTCCAGTTAGAAAAAGCCCCCCTAACTGTATTACTGGTGTACAGCTGCACAGTCAGGACTCCCACCTGGAGTCCTCTGGCCATAAGCAACACGTGGCTATCCATTCTACGAACAGCTAAGTAAGTGAAGAACTGCTCTGAAATTGTTTTTAAGAAAAAACTAATCACTATGTTTGAACGGTATATGCGCATCACTTATCTCCAAAGCAGCCAATATTCATCACACTTGCAAAGTTGTACAAAGGAAAGATCATTCTGCTTCTCACAGTCAGAAACACAGAAAGAGATGCTCAGAAGCGCCTGCTATACCCCTTGTATTAAACAGCAGCTCTTAATGGAAAAAACCCTCAGTTACAGAGCACAGTAGTGATTTGTACAGCTTATTGATAGGATATGTTTTCCATTTGCAGGGTATTTGTTTTCCATTATGTGGAGTATTCTATGGAGTCTGTGAAGACCAACTCGAGAAAAAATAACCCTATTGTTCATAGGCTTCCACTCACTACACAGCGGTCTACAGACCAGACAGAGGTGGCAGCAAGGGGAACAAATATGCTGTCCTATGGAAACCATTGACTGCTGCATTGATCAGCAACATTTCAATCTCCAGCTTTCAGCTGAAGCTGCATAACAATCATGTATGTGAAAAGCTTCGTGTCAATGCATACTATGAAAGCAGATGCAAGAAACAGTGAACTATTCTGGCTAACAATTTCCTTTCAGATCCCAGTAGGCCAGACTCACCCCAGCTATGCAACAGAAAAGGTGGAGCCATACTGTCCATCCAAAGCCACAAGGAAACAATTAGAGCTGTAGCTGCTTTCTGGGTAATTCTGAGCAAAGGTCAGTGGATCTGAACAGGAAGATAAAGTTTTACAGAGTTTCCAAATACAGATCCTCTTTTCTGAAGGTTCTCCCAGCTCCAGAGCTGGAGTTTCAGCCTGAGAGACCAGTACTTTTGCAAAGGGTTAGAAGGCACTGAAAGTCTGAGAATACTCTTGGTATGTTTTGCATCACTATCACACCAGGAAGTAAGCCTAGCACTTTAATCCTGAATGAAACAGGAATACTATATACAGATTTTACACCAGCATAGAATAAGACAATACTATATGGCCATTTTTAGGTTACTGGGAAAAAACCAAACAACGCTAAAGCAACTGCCAGTACTGAGAAATTCTTAAGGCACCCTTCACCAAAGTGAGGTTCTCTCTGAAGGATGGTGCTACACTACAAAAAAGAGGAATTTTTAAACAATCATTGCTTTTCTGTGAATTGCAACATAAAAACAACTTACTTGCTTTTTCAGGAGCTGGGACTAACATTAACAAAGAGTTATTTCATCAGCTACTACAGATTATTT
The DNA here is from genome assembly GCA_025448015.1 of Bolborhynchus lineola. NCBI lineage: Eukaryota > Metazoa > Chordata > Aves > Psittaciformes > Psittacidae > Bolborhynchus > Bolborhynchus lineola. The sequence goes on from JAOEHX010015076.1 coordinate 9,338, forward strand.
TATATACAATAATCCCTTAATTATTAACAGCACAATTCAGGAAACACAGCAACGTAATACAGATCCTTGTGATACTTACAAGTGGCAAAATAACTTCAGAAGCTTATCTGTAGATTGCAATTGCTTCTTGTACGTTTTATTCAACTCAGTTTCAGACATAATTGCACATGAGATATTTTAATGTTCCATTTCAAACTAACTGCTAGCAGTTTCCTATCTAACTTCAAACAATTCCTATAGTCCAACAGGTGAAGTCATTATTTGCAGATCAGGCTATCTCTAACCCAACCCAAGTTAAAAGCAGAATTTTCTGCTCAGACACACACAGAACAGGTGCTTCTTACAGCTACGCCTTTTTGAGAGAAGTTCAAGTGTCTAATAAGGACAGTACAAGCACATGCCCTGGAGTGAAGTTTTCAGTTCTTCAAAGGGCTTTCCTTACTCTTAAAAATCAACTACACCTTCAGGATAGAATGCTTTAGAAAGCTACTTTTCATCCTGATGCTTAACACAGCTCTTAAACACCTCTAGAGACTGTTTTTCCTCTTCTATGAAAGCACAGAATTGAATCCAACCAGCATTTCAACTCACGCCGACACAGTCTCACCCAGAAACAACGGTTTACCAAGAGAAGTGAGAAAGTTTTATTCCAGCCTTGGCACAGTGCTCTTCCAATCGTAATTGGTTACAAGTTTTTAATGTGAGCCTTTACACTGGTTGAAGTCTCACCCACCAGTTTCACATAAAAATCTCCCTTCAGATGAGTAATGAATGCATCTACTTGGATAAGAGACTATGTGTGATGGGTTCAGCAGTAGCAGTCATTTTTCTCCTTCTCAGTAGCTGGTGCAGCACTGTGTTTTTGACTTTCGG
>JAOEHX010015078.1:0-31580 GCA_025448015.1 Bolborhynchus lineola
CTGTGCCTGGGATTGCTCCAACCCAGGTGTAGGACCTTGCACTTGGCATGGTTAAACTTCATCAGGTTGGCATCAGCGCACCTCACAAGTGTGTCAAGGTCTCTCTGGATGGCATTCCTTCCCTCCAGCGTATCCACTGAACCACCCAGCTTGGTGTCATCAGCAAACTTGCTGAAAGCGGGCTCAGTCCCACTGTCCACGTCACCAACAAAGATGTTGAACAGGACTGGTCCCAATACCAATCCCTGAGGGACACCACTTGTTACTGGTCTCCAGCTGGACGCTGAGCCATTGAGCACAGCTCTTTGCATGTGGCCATCCAGCCAGTTCTTTATCCACTGAGTGCTCCACCTATCAAATTAATGCCTCTCCAACTTAGAGACAGTTTGACACTGTCCCCATCATGTGGGACAGTGTCAAACACTTTGCACAAGTCCAGGTAGATGACATCAACTGCTCTACTCCTGTCCATCAGTTCTGTAGCCTCAACATAGAAGGCCACCAGATTGGTCAGGCAGGATTTCCCCTTAGTGAAGCCATGCTGCTGTCACCAACCACCTTGTTGCTTTTCATGTGCCTTAGCATGTCTTCCAGGAGAATTTCTCTGATACCAGATTCACTAAGATGGAAACGTGTGTCATTTTGAGATGCACAGCCAATTTAGTAACTTTCAAATAATTTAGTAACTTTAAACTGTTTGACTAAATATAAATAATGTTCCTGATGTCAAATACAGCTCATTAAATATTAAACACTGTGGTCATCAAGCATGGAAAAACAATTTAAACAAACTGTAAGACTCTCTCTTGTCAAGCTTTTGCTTAATATTTAGTTTACTTGATGCCTGTTCCAAAAGGAATGTACAAATTATCTACTGGCAGATTGCAGAGACACTTCTACTCACTCCTAATTTCATATAGAAGGAGTGTCTATGTCTCTAGAATGGCACATATGTGAATTCACATGCATGTCTGCACATACGCAAAGGTATAACTTCAAATGTTGAAAAACAAATGTCCAAACAAAGAAACAAAGCAGCCAACTCATTTCCTTGATGAGTCAAACTGCTTTTGGTGTAAGTCTGTCCATTTTATACATATGTGAAATAGAGACTAAATAATCACAGAATCCTAAAATCTTAGAATGGTTTGGAAGGGACCTTAAAGCTCATTCAGTTCCAACCTCCATGCCGTGGGAAGAACACCTTCCACTAGATCTGGTTGCTCAAAGCCCCATCCAACCTGGCCTTGAACAAGCTTAAGATGGGCCTGGTTATTTGCAGGAGTACGGGTAGTAAAGAAATTGAATATTTCAGTCAACATTTAGCAGTACCTGAATATAGACTCTGTTTCCTCATGAGAAATTCAGTAGAGCTAATATATTTTGTTACAGAAGACTTGCTAAAAACATCAAGGTAGGAAGTAGTGCCTTTTGACCTGCTCCTTAAGTGTCCAGGGTAGTGGCAGTGATGATGAGAGCCACAGACACAACCTGTGAAAGCAGGACTCACACAGAAGAGTCAGCTACCATTACCCTTACTCACAGCCCATGCAACATGCAGCAATGGCTGTATAAAGCTAACAGAATTGATCTGTTTTCCTTCTTTGTGCCCTTGTGACCTTCCATTTTAAGCTAGCTTTTTTGTTCACATTTTTCTATCAGGTCACCCTCAGTCAGCAAAGGCAATATTTCTGTATTCAAGGATGAATTACAAAAGCTATATAAGCCAAGTGAAACAATGCAGGGAGCCAGGTTTGTTATGGACATGTGTCTTCTAGATTCTCTGATGTCTAACAAGATGTAAATGCCAGGTTAAACTGTTTCTTACATTGTTGTTTCTTGTAGATTATTTGATGTCTGATAGGAGTTGAAACAGTAGCTTATCTCTGCTAATAGCTTCTCTTTACTCTCTCTGACAACCTACTTTCAAAAGACTTGTAAGAACTCAAGATATTTAAGAGTTTTCCCAGCTGTCAAATTTGCTTTAAGTTGGACAGCAAGATCAAAAGTCATTAAAGGAGGACAGGCAAAGAAATGAACAGGCATATGCATACATATACAAACTACTATGCAAGATAAAATTCATGGCACCTCTGTTGAAACAAAAATACTTTGGCATGTTTTAGATGACTGTAGATTTATCAGTCTGAATGTGAAATAAAGAACAGGAACAGATGTATACAACATAAATAAAGACCCTTTTCTCCTACATTCATGAAGATCAAAGGAGGAAAAAAAATCAGTAAAATGACATAATTGTCATCAGAGAATTTAATGATCATAGAATTGTCTCAAAAGGTGACAAGAAAATGTATGCAGATAAAGCACTAATCTGAATCCAAATACTTCTCACACTGTCAGATATCAGTTAAAGCTTGCAAAAGACTCCATCTCTGTGGATTATTTTGTTTACAGAATGGCTCCAGAATGGCTCATTTTGCTAGGAATGTCTTATGAGGAGGGGTTATTTGCTGATAGACAAATCACCAAAACGGTTACGAGAAATGTATTTTTTTCCTGATCTTCTCCAAATTTGAATGTACTGTGTTATCAAATTATCCATTAGCAGAACAACAAAGATCATTAGCACATGCATATCTTTTTTTCCTTGTATTATGATGCAGCAATCAATAAAAAAAGGCACAGGCAAAGAAGAGGCCCTTTCTATAATTGGCCACTATGTTGTACTCATACATTGCATATAATTTTACAAGGTGGGAACAGCTGCTGTCTGGAAGTTAGAATGTGATCCAGACCTTTACTTGCCTACAGAGAGGAGGCTATTGCTGATAGTTGCTAATTGCAGCTCAGTAAACCCAATGGATAGTCAATCATTCTCCTGCAAGATGGAAAAGTGCATTGTGCGTTAATAAAGTAACTTAATTTCACCATTTTGCATTTGCCACACTGCTTGCTTTGATCTCCACTAAATTGGATCATTACCTTGTTAAACTGAAGCCAACTAATTTTCCCAATTGTCTTTTATGAACAGAAAGAAATAATTCTGCTGCCCTGGAGAACTATGAACATGATAAACATGAAAAATTAAAATCCAGCTTTTCTTAATTCCCTTGTGCCCTGCTGTTTGTGAATGCATGCTGTAATGATTGATTAATGGCATGTTAAAGATGGATGACCAGAATGATCAACCCAGCAAATGCCTCTCAAGGACAGGGAAAACAGGGGAGTCTGGAATACGCTTTTCTCATCAGACCCTTGTTTTTGCAGGAAGGAGTTATGTACCATGGCATTCTTGCGTGAGTAGGATATGCAAGAATAAGTTTATGCCATTATTTGACCAGGGCACAGTACGTGCTAAAACCCCACCAGAACACCTTGCTTCAGGTAAGATTCTTTTTAGCAGGGGCCTGAAGGAGTTACGGTGCTTTGCTGAATACCCCCTGGCCCTTCATCCTTACAGGGCTACTGTGTACATGACCTGAGTTTTGAATGGAAGCACTATGAAAGGAGAAGCTTTTGTTGGACTCTAATAGGATTCTGAGTCAGAAAAGTTTCTAGCTACCATTTAAAACCATGACCCATGTGGTGTGAGAGCGGATCAGGCAGAAGCAATCTTTTCTAATTTAAGCAGTGCAAAGGAAATCAGCTTTCCTGCCTCTATACGCAGGGCCCGCGCTCTCACCTCTTCAGAACTTGGCTGAATCTTCACTCTGGGGGAAGCAGGACTTGTTTTACTGTATTTAATCACACCCATGTTGAGCCAACTGATAGCAACACCATGCCTCATTCCATGGATGTGTCCTTCTATTTGAATAATAAGCCTCTGCTGGAAAAAGCTTGGCTTGTGTGATTTATTTCAGATTACTGCTGCTTGTTGGACAGCAGCTTGCTGACTACTGGTCCCCAGAGTTCAAGGCATCTCAGAATTTGTGTCTCCAATGCCTTATCGGCTGGCTGGGAAGCATTAGATGCTCCACTAAGTATGACAGCAGCTCTCTGCATAGCTGCTGGGGAGAGGCTGGGTGGTTGACAGCACAACTTTCATCGCTGCCTTCAGAGGCTTTGCAAGCAGTAGGAGAGAGCAGCCCATGTCTTCTGCTCACTGCCTGGAACAGATTAACTCACAAAATTTCTCCAGGCTTGAATTTTACCTACAAAGCCACTGCTGTGATCCTAGAATCATCAGGATAATATTCAGCACATAGGAGCATTCCTTACGGGTAGTGGGAACTCAGTGATTAATCACAGCTTGGGGTTGGCTCCTTGAGACAGAGAAGGCACATCCCAGTTACCTGATTGTAGAGGGCCTTTTTTTGTTCTGAGAACAGGGCTGTTGGTGTACCAGGTCTGTGCCACCCTAGAGACTCCAGGAGGATGCTTTTACTTCTATAACCCTGACAGGTCTTTAATGGGCACGAAGGCACCCTTTAGCAGGGTACCCTAGCTAACTGTAACCATCCACACTTTGCAGCTATTATCTCAGGGCTCAGAAATGTGTGTAGCACAGGGGTGGAGGCATGGCATCCAGCAATACTACACCAGGGCACAGCTGGGGCAGAAATTCTGCCGAAGGTATATGGACAAAAATTTGCTCAGGACAATGAATCTGGACAACTGAGCATCCTGGTCCTAGCTCAAACCACAGGCGAAGGCAGGATAGCTAGTATACCCTTAATACGAAGCTCCATAGAACCATAGAAGCTGGAGCAAGGCCTGGATGCACTGCTTGAGTCTTGCACCCCCACAGTCTGATGCCACACTTCTGTCTGAAAGGTTATCAACTCCTGATCCTTGCGTCTGCCTGCAAGGAATCAGATTTTGGTTCAGCTGGAGCCAGACTTGCAGGGACATCAGGAGCCTCTAATGTGGCTCTTTTGGGGGAAAAAAAGCTTTTCCAAGTGGCTGTTTCCATCCCATGAGGTTAAGTAACAGGTCAGAAGGAAAACAACTCTCAGCAAGCTTTACGTCTAGGAATGCCCTGTTCTTTTTTTTCCAATCCCCTCCTATGCTGAGATGCATAGAGGCACATCCCCTTTGTTAATTTTCCACAGGCCATCTGTGTCTGTGACATGACCAAAACAAACAGAATAAATTCATGGAGCTCCTTTAAAGTTGCTGATGATGTAGCTCACTGGTCCTTGCTGCTGGGACCTTTTCCAAGTTTGGGACATCCATTTGTGTTTATTCCTTGCAGTTAATGTGGTAGAATGGAGCCAGTCCCCAGCGTTGTCTTTGGCAACCCTCTTTACAGGACTCATCTAGGAAAGAACAGCAAAGACAGACTGTCTCTCTGCTGAGACATGCTCATGGAACTCAGAGTGCAGTCAAAGGCACAAAGTGGTACAGATTATTCAAAGCACAGAGTCAGTTGCTTGATTTTGTAGAGAGATTCGTCCTGTTGTTGGGCAGAGAGTTTCACTGCCTCTGTTTTGGTTCAGTGCATTCAAAGCATATACTTCTAAGAGGACTTTAAGTGGATCCTGTGTATTTACTTCAGATTCAATAAAGGTAACTTAAGCAACTATCTTCATCTCATTGTGATATACAAGGTAATAAACAGCTGAAACAATTGATTAAATGCCATAGCAAAGCCATTTATAGAATGCATACTACAAAGCAGCAGAGGCACATCCTATTACCAAACAAGCTCTACAAGTGGCTTCTTTTCTAAGCTTTTTCCAAGCACAAGAGGACAGTCAGGTGAAAGAAATGCTCCTCTGTGCTCAAAGGGAAGGCTGTGGAAGCTGGATCTGCTGGAAAGCAATCACGGGGACACCACAGGGCTTTCATAGGAATGAAAGAGAAAGGAGCTTCCTCCTGGGAGGCTTTTGAGCTTTGTAAAACTGCTTCTGAATCTCATCACAGAGGGAGCCTGGCCTAAATGTGCCAGGAAAGACTTCAGGACAGGGGGAGGAGCGCAGATCTACCAGCTGGATCGTGGCTCTGGATATTCTTCTCTTGGAGGGCAAATCCACAAGCATCTAAAAAAAAAACATTGGTTCTCCTGATTTGTACTTAATCTTTTATCTCTGCAACGCCACTGAGACTCCATGAAGAGTTCCAAGAATGGGCAGAGGACAAAGCCTTGCAGCCAAGGGCAACTTCAGCCAATACAGAGCTCCAAGTATACGGAGATAAGACCTTAAATTAGCCATTAAAAGTTATTTTGCCTCCTCCAGCTTCAAAGAGCTCATCTAGCTCCCATGTCCTAATCTTCCTCACCTTCTTTTTATGTTAACCCAGTGACATTTCAACTGTGACAACTTGGATTTCATATTCCCAGAAATGTTAGAATTTCTACAAAAGATGGCAACAAGAGAACACAGCTCCATGGCTGTTAATTTCCCTTTTCCCAGAGCCCATGCCCATTGCTGATAGCACACAAGGAGATGACTACAGCCCCCTGAGACTCATTAATCTCCACCTCTTCATTCTGCCTTAGCTCAGGCAAACGTGTTCTCCTTCCCTGTGTTAGCAGTTCAACATTGTATAATAATTCCCTTTGCCCATCCCTGTGGGTACCAGGAAGCATTGCAGCTTCAGGGGAACAGGGAGCATGTTGGCTGCACAGAGACATGGCTAAGAGACAAAGATATTGAGTTCTGTTTTAATTAGCAATGGAGTGGGTGAACTTGTGGGTGGATAAAAGATTGGGTATAAATGATGGAGAAAGCTGAAAGCAAGCTAGTTTTGACTGTTTCTCAGAGTTTACTCATCTGAAAGGTCAAAGGCTGAAAATAGTTTTGTGGTAGGTTAAAAACTCCAATATTGTTTTGCTCTGCCAGTAGTTTCTTTTATTTATTAAAATTATTTTTCATCTGCTGAGTGGCCTGCCCAAAGCCAACATGCATTCTTTAGCTGCAGCAGTATTAGCCTGGCAGGCAAAACAGAGACAAAAAGACTCACTCTAATTTAGGGGAAACAAGAGTTATAATAATAACAACAATAACAATAATTCCCTAATTATTATTATTATTATTACTGTTTCTAATTTGCAAAATTTTATTTTGGAGAGAAGAAAGGATCAAAATAGTAAAGTAAAAAAATCCCCCACCTGGTTTTGGTATTTCCTCCTTTTAGCACCTCTTATTTATCTGAATGAAAAACAAAAGGAGGGATAGAGACATAAAATTGAAAAGAGGGAGGATCTCACACCTCCAGATGTCCATTAAAACACTAACAAAAGTGGTAGGCAAATGAAAGCATATTCATTTATTTTGCCAGAGATGCTCTTTTGGGGGAGTGAGTGGAATTTTTCTCTTTTGAGGTTCAACCTTGGCAAAATATGTAATCAGCAAATAAATTATAGAAGTGAAATACCTCTGATTCTTAAATGGTCTTTGTTCAGGTATGGTCAGTCTTTTGGTAGCTCAGGCTAAAAATGATCTGCTGCATCAATTTATGGGCCTCCATCCTAGTATTTGTCCAATGGTGAATAGTGCTGTATAAAGCTAAAAATATACTTCCACCTTGTTTTGGTTTAGGAGCAATTAAAGGCCTAATTCTGCATGCTGCCAACTGATTTCCTATTGCAAACACCCCTTTGGGAAATCAATTGCTGTTTTGTAGGTTACTTTGTTCATTCTTAGCTGTTTGAATCATATCTTGAGCAAAATTGTCATATGATATAAATTTATACTAGAGGATATTAGACATAGATTGGTCTGCTACACATAGGAGCTATTGACTTCAAGTCAGTACGTCACTCTGGAAGGTGTCAGGGACTTTCTTACTCATGAATGAAACGGTGTCCTCGTGGCTGCATTTGCCTAACCTGTCTTACTGATTAAAATGGAACAATGAAAGAGCTGAAATATTTGGTGTGGTAAGAGGTCTTTTCTTATTTTATTTGGAGTAGTTTTCCTGAACTTGAGAAAAAACTGGTTGAAATCAATGGGGACTTGGCTCAAACCCTAACACTTGACCGTTTTGGAATTCCTTTCCTCAAAGAGGTATTTTTCTGAAAGAATCAGTGAAAGGCATCATATTTATATTTTTTTTTCAATGAAGATAGTCTTTGTGAATTTGCAACTGTTACCTTAGCTAACTTTGTTTCTTCCTCCACCCTCCTGATATTGTGGGTTGCAAATGATAGCAAATTTCATTCAGCAATGCTTTCCTTAAGGTGCTAAAGCTCAGAGCATTAGGCAACTTACTGTATAAGTTCCAAAATGTAGAAATATGACTCCCTCTTGTGAGTTATGGTCTGGAAAAAAGATTGCTTAAAGCCCAACATTTGTGTACATCAGACTCTTCTCTTCAGGAAGAGTTCTAAAGAATGTGAGCAACATATTGCTTGCACTTTGTGATCTAATCAGAATCATATCCATTACCAGATAAAAAGCCTATTCAATAATGTAATTATTGGGTTATTTTGAAATAAAAAGAACAGAATGAATCATCTCATGGGCTTAAAGTCCAAAAGGCAGAGAAATGTCAGTTTCTGAGTTAGGACCAAAACCACGAAGAAGACAAAATGAGGTTAGCTCTGCAGGATGTTTCCTCCTCGCAGGCTGGCCCTGCTGGCGGGCAGCTATGGTGAGTGTAGCATCATTCAGGGAACACCATGTGCCAGTCACATCTTGTCATAGGCACGTTCAATGCCTCTGTCCCTCCAGTGGTTTAAGGCACTTCAGTTCCACTTGAGTGTAAAAGAGTGGACTCAGCTGTCCCTGGGAGACACCATAGTCCAAGGTCACCTCACTGTGATCTTAAAATACTCAAATGTGTTAAATTTTCTTAGTCTCTCTGGTCCAATGAATCCTGAATTCTCCTTTGCACAATTCAGCTTCATCACAAGAGAGACCAAGTGTCTGCCTTCATGCATGCATGCCTACCTGCTTTCATGTTTCCCCAGCCTGGATCAAGTCTGGGGCGCTGAATGGGGATGCTGAAAAGTACTAGATCAGAGGAAGCAGGCAAATTTAATCCAGATGTCGTGCTTCATGAATGAGTATGCTGACTGTTGGATTACAGTTTTATCAGACCAGGCACATGTCCTATGCTGTTAAAAGCAGGTCATAACCCAGGACACTTCAGCCCCAGGGAATGTCAGGATTCAATGTGACTCCTTTCAGCCATCTCCACATGATGCTCAACCCTACCAGCTCTTTAAGGTCCTTACTGTCTCCAGATCCTGTATCAAAATTAGGGGGAGAGAAACATCATCTATGGGGGCACTGAAATCCCTTTAGACCCTGGGGAACTTGATGGCAGCTGCTCCAGGTGGGCTGTGGGAGGATGTCTATGGCCCTAGACAGATAGACATGGGTAATCTGTAAGAACACTTGGAAGTGTTGTGTCAGGTGCAGCCCAATGGTGAATTGAATAAGCGGGATTTGGATGAATATAATGAGATGCTTGACAGGTAATTTTTGTTCTGTGTTGTGCTATTTCTGCAGTAGCAACTGTCACTGTGAAAGCTACCAAGTTTGTTACCATGACATTTGTAATAATTACATCCCACTCTCTGCAGTGAAATGGGGCAGAAATATCGATTGAAATTCCCAGCTTTCATGGGGCTTGGGCCAGTGACAACTCATTTTTAATTTTCAGAGCCTTGGGAGGGAAAACCACATAAATACCTCAATTCTCCTTTGTCTCAGCCTCAACAACTGAGACCTGGGAGGAAAAAAAAAGAAGAAAATAGAAAAAAGACTTGGCACAGACAGAGCAAAGAAGGATTAGGCCTAATTTAACTAGGCAGAGAACAACTCATTTGTTAACAGCTGCAACATTATAGCTCACCGGCAGGAAAACATGTAGCCCTACTGATTTTCCAGCTCCACATGGAACATGCTTCCATGACAAGAAAGGTGGAAGCACAAAGGTGCCATGCCAACCTTTGTCATTCATTAGATGCCATTAAAACCTGAGATTTTCTCTTCGCAACTGAGCAGTTTCTGGTTTCCTCCCTCCCTCACCAAGGTCACATTTGCATCTGCGATAACATAATTGCTCTGCAGACATTCCTTGGCAATGGGGAGGCAATTCTAAAGGAATTACAAATACAGTACAAATATGCCCTTAATAAAATGAGTTCGGATAATGGGATCTGAGGTCTCCTTCTCTATGCCTCTTCTAGTGTAGTTCTCTTCATTTCCAGGATCGTCCATTTGCCTCTCTGTCCTAACAGTCTTAAGTAGAACTAATTGCATGGGTGAGAAGAGGAGCATTTGTACCTAAATACTTGAGAGATATAGGTTCATAGTATGCCTTTAATTATAGAAGTCATTAACACTGCATGAGGATAGCCCATAAGAGAATTTGGCCCTGTTGGTCCTTTTAATACCATTAGTGTATATCCCCAAAGCATTCACTGCAAGTTCCAGTTTTGCTACAGAGCCGTTATAGGAGATATATTAAAGAATTATTCTGGTGTTATGAATGCACAGCCAGGTCAAGATGCTTAGAACTTAAAATACAGTCTTGCTCTGCTAGTGCATATTTCCACAGCTGAACCCAGTTTACCCCACGCTCACTGCGCTGCAGATTCCTACTGAACACCTCTGCTCTCCATGACCAACAGATACGGTCACTCTTGAGATGGGAGATCTGCTGCATTGTTAGTGGAAGAGCATTGCTGGGCTGCTGGCAGAGCGTGTGTCTTCTGCATGGCTGCAGCACACATGGCATGGCAGCCGTTTATGGCTATTCGATGGATGTAGGGTGATTGGGTGTTTGACACGCAGTATCCAAAAAGCAGAGAAGCAGCAGGACCACTCATGTGGTGAGCGCTGGAGGAAGGGCATCATTTGAGGTCAGCCAACGCAGGGACTAATGTAGAGCAAGTGTAAATCTTAGGAATCACACACGAACATGCATATGTGCTAGGATTGTGTAAGCATATACTGTATTATGCTTGCCACTTGAAGTGACAAGTTCTCTTACATAAGTTTCTTGCTGTCATGCTATAGTTAGGTTTTGAATATGGTTAACAGCTTCAGTTAATACCAAATGTCCTACTATTGTCAGGCTCCATGAAAATTGTGAAGTTTCCTATTGATTATAAACAGCAAAAGTGCTGAGCTGAAGGATCTTCCTTGCTGTAGGATAGATGGAAAGGAAATCCTGTCAATCTGCTAAGGGGGGAAAAGTACGATTTTATATATTTATTTATTTTAAACAGCTTGTCAGTAAATTCCATAATTCTAAATATTTAACATAGCCTGGAAACCAGATCAAGCTTTTCCCAACTTCACGAGGAGAAGGTGCCCTAAGACAGCAGCCTACAAGAAGTAAATAAAATATAAGTTGTTGACACTGAATGGGAAAAACAGCGAAGAGGTAAATGACTGAAAATACCACATGGCACTTCATCAATCAGGACTGTCTTATGGTGTTATAAACAGATGCAACTGAACGATGCTTTTTTTTTTACAGCTGAATAAAACTGGGGTGCTGCTGTCAGTGAAAAGCTATTTAAATGATATACTTCGAAGTGGCTTCTAGACTTGTTCTAGGAGGGAGGAAGCCACTGTTCACATTTGCTGTGCAACACTTAACAAAACTGCTTATACGACAAGATATTGCAAGTCCCTCTCCTGTAAAAACACTCTTGAAGTCAGATAATATGTGGAAATATCTCCCTTTCAGCAAAACTTGCTGGAATGAAACATCATGGCAGTGGAGGAGATGAGAAGAAGGCAGAGCTGGCTGGCTGGGGCCAGAGCATCCCACCTCCCAGGGCTTTCAGAGGAGGGATGCCCTAGCTTCAGGTGGGGCTGCCCAGGAAGCTTCAAAGGCAGGCAGAGAGAAGAGCTGCCTCTCTTTTACTCATAGACAGGCTGCTGATTTTCAGAGGAACTCCCATCAGGGGATGCACACACACCTTTGAAAAAATCAGGTCAACTTGTCTTCTTATTTATTATGAGATAAAATAAAAAGAGATCTGCTTTATTTCAAAGGAGTTTGGGTCACCACAGCCAATTTGGGCTAGAAACCCAGAGATGAAAGGCTTTGCATGCCACTACTGTCTCCCAGGAGACTCTCCATCCCCACCCCCCACCCCCTTTTCCTAATAGAAGAGTTTTACTAAATCCTTACTCACAGCAACTACTCCACCCAGAAAGTGGGGTAGGAGACAGTTGTAGTGAGAAGAGGCCGGCACAGTTAGGGGATGGAGCAAGACAAAAGAAAGGCAGCTTTGCAAACTGCATGGCCTATCTTGAAGACAGGTTCTGGTTTTAGGATTATATTTAGTGCCTGCCTCCTGATGAAGTTAACAGCAGCACTGGAATGGAAAGGTCTTGTGTAAGAAAAGAACAGGAAGGAATCTGCTTAATTACATTTTCTACAGGCCAGTAAGTGCCTATACAAAGCAGATGTATAAAGAATTACTTCTTTTGAACAACATACAGTGAATTATTATAAACTGTACTGACAGCTGTAGACCAGAAAGAATGATGCTCTCTAATTGCCCCTGGACAGTGCCCAGAGCATCCAAAATCCCGTTTTCTTGTATTTCTGCTTGCAAATTGCATTTTCTAGTCGCAGGAAGACACTGCATTAGGCACTGCAAACTCGTTATTGTCTCTCTCAGGCAGTTAAAAGAACATAGTGCTGAGTCTTATAACAATCCCCAAGGGACTCACCCACAGCCTGTCATGTCCCACTGCACACGCACAGCATTTGGTAGGGTTCTCCCAAAGAGGTAGTGCCATCAGGGCTTGAGCTGAGCTGCAGATCAGCACTGTTAGGATCTTCCAGTAAGATCTGTCATTCTTAAAATGGGGTGTACGGTGGTAACTTGTTTCCAAATTTATTATAGTTTACTGCAGTGTGGATTCCTGATGTGTGCCTCCTTTCCCAGTTCCAGGAAGGAAAGTCGCCATTTCTTTCTGCTTGGTTTCTCTTGCTTCACGTCTGCTTTGAGACTGCACAGGTGGCAAAGAAAGTGTGCGTGACTGCCTCCGAGTCTTCTCTGCACCAGGAATTATGACTTCTGAAACAAAAATCAAAGTAGACAGCAGCCTGTTTGAAGCCAAGGTGGAAGTGAGACTCACCTCAGAAGTCACGTAAAGATCCAATGCTTTTTTGTTGTGTGTGAGTTATGAACAAAAAATGAGGATAAAAGACCCTGTGTCTTTGTTTCCAGCTGCTGAATATCCAGCATGCAGTATCTAGGTGACTCCCACAAGCATCATGGACTTTTTCTCTGCTCTGCTTACAAAGTAGATCACAGAATGACTGATGGCAATAGGCTGACATCTTCTGTGTGTGCCAGCACTATAGGGTGATGACACAGCTTTCCAGATATCTTAGGATTTTACTGACAGCACAGACATCAGCCTTAGCACTGCAGGTGCTGGAGGTCAGAGTCCTTTCTTCTGCTCCCTGTGTCTACGACTCAGTGCAACCAAAACACAGAAAACACTGTTCAGCGCCTCTGCACCCAGAGACTGAGGACTCACTTTGATGTCCCAGCAATGGTACTTTGCCTCTTAAATCAAGCACCATTTGGAGCAGGCATTTAGCACTAGTGAAGGTGATGAATGATGCAGAGTCTGTTCCCATTCCCACCACTGCACTGGGCAGTGGTGTTTCACCTCACTTATGCCTCCATATGCTCAGACACTAGTTCATGGAAAAGCTTGTTGTTGTGCTCCATGCCTGAGGGTACAGGAAAGGACCATGGCGATGGGTGCCCTGGGCTGAGTCAGAGACCCCCAGGAGACCACGACTGTGAGCAACACATGCGAACAGTGTGGACATGGATGAGCCATGACAGAATGGGGACAGTAAGAAGTCCAATTAGACACAACCTTGATTTATCACCCATTGCCTCACCAAAGGTTTGAGACACTCTGAGCATGACCTGGAGTGAAAACATGGAAAAATTAAACAGGGAAGCAGCGAAGATAGGATTTGACTTAATTTGAGGTTGAGGAAAGAAAGATGTTAACTTAAACATTTTTTTAATTGCTTGTGTTTTCTTTTCCTCAACACACAAATCACAGATTAAAAATCTGTGTTGATTGACAGTAAAATATTTTAAATAAAAATTCCCCCAATCTCAGCTGTTTTGCCCATGACATCCTGCGCAAAGGGAGTGATCTCTTGAGTCCTCATCAGCTCCAAAGGACATAACTGGCAGGCTGAGACAGACCTTCAGGAAATTTAGTTGCTAGACTCTAGCAGCTGTGCTGACAGAATATTTTTACCCTTAAGGGTTGCATTTTCTTATGCTCTGGTTTTGTCTTGTTTTGTTTTGGGTGCTTTCAGGAGTAATGGCTGGGAGAAGACTCCTCCCTCATATTCTTCTTGGTACATGTCAAGTCCTTGCTTTTGAATATAGAAGCAATTGAGGATTTGTTTTGAACAATGCACTTTTTCCTCTTATTGCATTCTGAGACTTAACAGATGCTTTTCTGAAGCATCAAATTCACTCAAAAAGTCTGCAAATCAAATTCTCAAAACTTCTCCAAGTTGTAAGCAGCTGAGAGCAGATATTATAACAGGAAGTTCTGAGCTGCTCCGAGCTGAGATAATTACTAAATTGAAATTCAGGCTCCTCTGCAGACAGTAAAGCTTCCCTGAATCCTGAAGTTTCAGTAGTTCAGCTTTGGAGATATTTACAAATATTGAAACTTCTCTGAATCCTTTGGCCCTGCTCCCATTTATTACTAGTAACAGAAATGAGGCCAGTGTTTAAAGTTTTCAGTCTCGTCCCCAACAGCAGCAGCCAAAGCCCGTGATAGTTAATCCATTTTCAAATGTAATTCAGAGGCATATTCACAGGCAGGACAAACCCAGCAATTCACTTCAGGATGCATGTGCTTGAGTTGCCTGGGAAAACAGCTGCTGAAAAAAGATATTTGCCATTAAACCTAGGCTTCACAAGAGTCATCCTGCAGCTAATAGGGAGCAGACTTCCAGTAATGCCGTCTATCTGCACTGCCATTACCTGCCTCTATTTATCATAGCTCTACAGGCTGAAAATTCCTGAGTGTGCAGAGTCATTACAGCCTAAGGGACAGATGGATTCAGACAGGGGTTGGAAGCTTATGTGGCCATGGAAAATTAATTAGCGCAATGGTTTAGCTGCCACTGTTCTCTTTGGTCAGCAGAAGAAGTGGTAAATGCTCCATCCCTGGCAGTGTTCAAGGCCAGGTTGGACAGAGCCCTGGGCATGGTCTACAGTGAGGCGTCCCTGCCCATGGCAGGGAGGCTGGAAAGAGATGATCTCGGTCCTTTCCAACCCAAACCATTCTATGATTCTATGATACAGTGAGCTCCGAGCACACAACTTCATCAGTGAACAACAGAAAGGAACTTTATTCATCTGCAAGAAGGATCCTGCTTGCAGAGGTTTGGGGGAAGAGTTTGCTCTTAAACTAGATAGGCAAATAAGACTCAGTGGGATGTAAGTATGGCCCAAGGATCAAGCATAGCCCATTGACCTGGAACTTGGAGCTGTTTCTCAGCTGTAGGGTCCAATTGATGAACTTTGTAGAGGGATATGCTAAGGATTCAGAGCTGTTCATATTTCCACAGCTTTCCTGTGATGTAACCCCTGGCTGATCGCTTCATCCTGCTGTGTCCTTCACACCCCAGTCTTCCTGGCTTTTCTATATGGCCACTCAGAAAAATCTGGGGCTATGGAAAATAGAAAACAGATGGCAAAAGAGTTTTTTTTACTAATGGCTATCCCTTTCTTTTTGTGAAATGCCTGATTTTTGCCCATTCTGTCTCATCTGAAATGCTTAGCTTTTTCCCTCTCCCAACTTGTGCTGCACAAGTATCTTACTATGCTGTCATGAAGTGTTATTGCTAATATGAGGAGGGGTTAACTGGGAAAGGCATACCAAAGAGTAGTCACAATGCCCCCCAGCTTCTGTTCTCC
This sequence comes from Bolborhynchus lineola, assembly GCA_025448015.1. Taxonomy (NCBI): domain Eukaryota; kingdom Metazoa; phylum Chordata; class Aves; order Psittaciformes; family Psittacidae; genus Bolborhynchus; species Bolborhynchus lineola. The sequence goes on from JAOEHX010015078.1 coordinate 15,806, forward strand.
ATTGAAGGAAAGCTCCTTTGCATGAGCTGGCTGCTGCAAAACAGCTGCACTATCCTGATAGTGTGTACTGCTGAAAGCAACTGGAAAAAGGCATTTCTACCTCAGCAAGGGAAAGAAATCTTGCAGGTGTGTTTTATTTTGTTCTGGTTGGGTCCAAATAGTTTTGTGAAAAGAGCCAGTAGCACCGAAATTGGAAAAGGCATCAGGTGTGGGACATCAGAAACCTGTTCCTTGAATTATCTCAGCACAATTCAATCTAAAAATGTGATAATGAAACCAGACAGGATGATAATTTTTGCAAATATATGCTATACTCTTAAACCCAAAACCTTTAGTTTGCTTTGACAGAACTTGAGCATCTACTCCGGCAATTACAATCTTTAACTCATGGTTTGGAGTTAGGGAATGGACAAAAAGGTGGTGAGGACATCATATCTTTTTCTAGACTCAGCAAATGAAATGCAATTTGAATACTGTTAATGTTCATTCTGTGACTAGAAAAACAGTGGAAGTCTTGTTTTCTACAATACTAGGATTTACAGAGAAAGAAGGACAGAAAGTCACAGCTCTTCATGTGTTCCTCCTCTGATACAATTCTCAGCACTGTAGTCCTGTGGCTACATCTCCATAGGCAGACACAAGCTCTGTGCATTTTAATGTTTTACATTGAATGCTGTTCTGATTTAGCCTTACTCCTCCTCATCTCAGCAATCTTAAACTGTTAAAGATGGACAGTATGGTCTATCAGTACGGAAGCAGATATGCTAGTAAACATTGGGGTTTCAGTGTGAAACTGGTGTTCACACACCAGCCTGCAGGTTGGCAGGAGCTGGAAGTGTTCCCGTTACATGTGTAGCTTATAGGTCACATAACAGCTACAACTTCTACTTGATGGTGCAAATTCTCATTATATAAAAGCCATATAAAATCATCATATCTCACCAGCATCCCAAGGAGAGAGATTAAATGAGATGGCTCAAAAAAGAAGTGTTTTACACTTTATCCTACTAGTTTTGCCTTATTCTTCCTGTGGCCAGACACCAAAGTAATGCGTGAAAAAAGGATCACAAAGAAAAGCACACAGTGCTTTGTGTGACCTTCAAGCTTGATATTTCACAGTGAATTCCTAACCACTTTCTGCCTTCATTTAAACTGGAGCAGTGTGCCTGTCATCCTTATCTTCTGTCTTTTGCATGGGATACCAAGTTGCCACTCTGACTCCTCTCAGGTAGGAAACTTAAATTAAATGGAATGCAAAAATTGCTGTGATTGATATCTGCAACCTGAAGGATTGTCAATCCTAGCTCTCCTCTCTACCACCACAAACAGAAGCCATAGGCTAACTAGATGCACCAGAAGAAATCAGCAAGCAATTTGTTGCTTCTGGACAGCCTCTTGCAATAAAAATACTGGAGTAATGTAACTGCTCCATTACATTATCCTCCTGACTACCTGCCTAACATGCTCTCTCTGGGCAAAGCAGACTTCCTGAGATCCAGTGAGAGATGGGGCATCAGTGACTTCCACCAGCTTCAGATGAGATTCCCAGAAATAAATTAGAGTAATTTATAGAGAGAAAATGCATGGAAAATGCTTAGATAGCATCGTCAATATGGTAAACCAAGAAGTCCGCTGGGCATCGCTCCTTGGAAGTCTCATCTCTCTACACTCAACATGATTATCATGCTGTTCTCTGAATTCCTCACTTATATTTTCTCTAGTTCCAGAGGTTGCTGCTGTTTGATGTGTTTTATCTCAGATGTATCTTTGATGTATTTTAGAGGCAAACAGAAGTGGCCAGAGGAGGATTAGAATAGGGCAAACCCAGAGGAACTTGGATATAGTTGATAGCCACTCAAATTATTTATTTTGGGTTAAAAAACAAGATTGAGTTCATAGACCCTTCCCCTGTAATTGAAACCAGGATTTTTTTCTTCCAAATAAGATTCAATTTTTCCTTTTGTCATTGAAGAAATATGTTGTCCTAGCTAAAAGAGGCTTGCAGGCGGACACTAAAATGTACTTTCTCTGTAAAATGTAAACTTTTATTTCCTTTCCCTTTCTATATTAAGTCTTCCTGCTGAAACATACTCTTTGGATTTTTCCACTCTCTACAGCTAATTTCTTCCTTTTCCTTCTATTTCCTATTTCCTTTCTATTGCCCTCCCTTCACACACACCAAGCAATGTGTAAACTCTTTAATGAGCATGAGCAGACTTTCCCCTCAAGGATGCTTGATTGTGTTCGTGTTTATCTGAAAAAGAATTTCTCCTTTCCTCCTAGCAAAATATAGAAGCCACATTTTCATCACTATCATTAAGAATACCTTTTTACAAATGATATTTGGAGTGTAAAAAATAGGGTATTGTTTTTTTGCTTTGTTCTCAATTAAAATATTTGCTTTCTGGCAACCTAAGCATAAATCCATTGAAGCAGTTTCAGAATTTAGAGCTCCTTTTTTTTTAACCTACAGAAAATAAAAGCTAATTTTTAAGTGAAAGAAAATGATAAACTGGTCAGACTAGAGAGTAATCTACTTTTAGATCTTGAACTTAGAGATCTATGGGGTCCAGCACATGTGAGAAGTCTCTCCACCATCTGCCCTTCCAGATCTATTTGATACCTTGCTGGTAGGCAACCTAACCCTTCCCTCTTCCCCATGCCACAAGACAAGGAACTGCTAAATAACAACCTATGCACCAAGAACATAATTCCTTTATGATGACTCCCCGCAGTATAGCATAGAGCATCTGATGTAGCCATCAGTTCAGAGCAGACTTCTATCATTTTTCTTGGTAGATGCTTTCTGTTCAACCCACTGCTACAGATATGTGCCTGTCAGATGGAGTTGAGCAAGAAATCACCCAAACCTCCAGGTAATCCATCTTAACTTGCTTATATGCACAAGGACACTTAGGCAGGTTAAGATGGATTACCTGAAGGCTTGAAGTGGAAGCACATTAGTTAAACTGCATTAAACTCCTATGAAGATGCTTCTACTCAAAGCACCTTCTGCCTCCTGTAATAAGTCTAGATGATATATTAAGAAGCATTGCTACTAATTACTTTGAAAATTATGTGACCTGGAAATCAAAGCCAATTCATGTTCTTAGCTGTGAAGATATTAATCTGAATTTAATTAATTTATTTATTTTAAAGCTTTAATTTATTTCAGGATTGCTGCTTCGAAGCCAAAGCTGCATCTCTGAAGTGTGATGCATTCAAATGATTTCATGGCTCTCCTTCACTTTGGTTATTGGAACAAGAATAAAGAGGAGGAAGGAGAAAGTAGAGGCAAGAAATGCCTCTATCAACACAGTCAAATAAGTTAGCTGTTGAAAGGTAAAGTGGAAATCCTTGAGTATAACAGACAAAATGTCCACAGAAATTATTGAACCAGACATATTTGTTTGAAACCAATTCATTTTTTTAGTTGAAGTGGTTTTATTGCACTGCTTATCTACAACATGCAAAGAGTGGATAACTGGTGCAAGGCGTGGTTGAAAGTGGCTGCTGTACAAATTTCCGCTTGTTCTTCTGCTAATGAGTCACAGTTGTCACCAGCATAAGTCTTACTCATTCCACTCCATGGCTTGAATGTGAGCCCTGTGAAAGAACTTTAACACTTCTCGATAATCCACATGCGGGAACACTTCAGCTCTGCCACACCATGCAGCCTTGCATTGGAGACAACAGGAAACTCAACCACAGGTTGAAAGGATATTCTCTCCTGCATTCAGGTATTGCCCAGAATGGAGAGCAAGAACATGTGAAGTCAGACATCAAAATCAGACCAGTGTTTTACAAGAGCTTCAGCCAAAACCGGGCAGTAGCTGCTGAGTGCCTGGAGACTTTTTTTCATTTCCTAAACACAACATGCACTTTGCTGAAGGACCCCACAATGTTGTAGTAAATGGCCATGTATAGTTTGTCAGTGTAGTCAGACCTCTGGATTTACACAGGAAATACTCACTGATGGCCCCTACCATTCTATGAATTATGAGTGGATGAGAAAACCTAACAGGCATGAATAGAGTTTTAATGACATTTTAGACAGTCATCTAACAGCATCATCTTCTAGAACACATCAAGCAAACATCTGCATTAAGGAGGAGAGAGAATGACCTTATTACCCTCTTGTTTACCCTCAGCAGTTTAAGAAAGTGCCATATCTATATCTTTCCTAATATTTTTAAACTAGAACCAGACAAATAATGAAAACTTCAGCAATGATTTGCTTGAATATTTAAATTACTTCAGTCCAGCTGTATCCATCCTCTCATCTGTTAGCCCTCTGCAAACACTCTAACAATTGAGTTTTACAGCAGGAATATTTGCAAAGACCTAACTTAAAAGTGGCATGCATATTTGCAAATCCCTATTTTTAGATTTGCTTATGCATGTGTCTGTCATGGAAATATTTGCAAATTCATCCAAATAAAGACATGGAGATATACTATGTGACTTTGTCCAGCCAAAAGCAGTGAATCTGAGGCTCAATGATGATAAAGTATTTTAATATCATATAGAAGACTGTGATGAATAAGGATGCATATGATTTGTTCTAAGCATGCTAAATGTACTGTTGAATTTGAGTTTGCAAGGAAGAATCACTCAGTGGTTGGAGGCTGTCTGTTCACTCCAGCCAAATGCCAGGAGCGCTGGGGACATTTGGGTCTGTTTTCAGTTGTTCTGCAAGCAGTGAGGCTGAATGCTGGACAAATTGTTGATTATGAATTATTCTTCTAACACTTCTTAAAAATGTATAATTTTAACAGATTCAAAAAGGGTAAAGGAAGAGGAGAAATGACTAGTGAATTGAATGAAATATATTGTCACTATTCATTTGAATGAGAGATTGAACATGGAAATTTGACAAAATCTCTGATGATGTCAATGTTGCTGCACTGCGAAGCAGAACTGTCCATAAACCTCCACGTTTCATGAGCATGAAGCATCCATCATTCTGATGAAAGAGAGGTATGAAAGGCAATGGCCAAACTCCCTTTCCACTCAGGAGGCTCTTAGTGTCCAGCCTGAGGCATGGGACCAAAATGGATAAAACTGTGTAGTTTGATTTTCCCCTGGCTTACTTTTGTGAAATGATCAAGGAACTCAAGTGGAAGCAGGAGAGAAATATAAGGAAAAAGGATATCCCTTAATGTCCAGAAGGACAAGAAAAAGAATGAGAGAATATAGTAAGATTTCAATACAAAATGAATATAGAGATGGGAATAGGGATGAAAAGGATTATATACATTCATGAAAAACTAATATGGAAGAATCTGCTAAACACAACTGAATTAGGAAGTTTGTGGTCTGGTAATTGCCAGAAAGAGGGAGAAGTTCAAAGTGAAGGGACTGTCTTTCCCCTTTTCTTCATTTCTTTTTGTCAGCATTTACTAGCCATCTTGTGGGAAATCGATGACACAGCTGAAGGAACCTCCTCTCTGGTCCCCTGCTTGTAAATCCATTATTTAAATACTGCCATTGCACTAAAAGAATAGCAGTATTCAGTTGAATGACTTGTTTAGCCAACAAATCAATAATTAAGGTAATCTTTTTACCAAGACAGTCAATATCGAAGATGCTTAAATATTTCTTCTCTTTTTGGCAGAATATATTTCGGTTAGAAAATTCAGTTTTAACGAAATTCTACATTTGTGTGCACTTATGTCAATTTTTATTAGATTTTCCTGAGGAAAAATACAGAACTTAAGCATTTTGACAGTGTCAAAATAGTCAGTTTTGATTTTATGCGAGCATTTTAATTTTGGGAGGTTTGAAATGACATTTCATTTTGCAAATATTGAATACTGTAAATCAGGAGATAATTATAACAGTAAAATTAAATAAAATTCCAAATGACAGTTTGATTTTTGTTGCAATAGAATATTTTGATAATCTCACAGCAATATTTTTCCCAATTTTAAGGAAATTTATAAAGTTCTCTTTTCCCTGAAAATTCACCCAGCATGTGGCCCCTTGCTCATTATGCACAATGTCGTGTTTTCCTTCTTAGCTAGAGGCTTTAATATTTTCCAGAGGTTTTAACATCATATATTATTTATACTAATTTCCTTCATTTTTATCAACCTTCAGTGTATTTTTCCCCCACGAAATAGTTCTGAGGGAGCAGCCTTTTTCATGCCAAATATCTGCTGTGGTGGTGCAAAGCTCTTTAGAGATTCCCAACTTATTTCAATCACATGATGCAGCTCAGGTGCAAAACAAGCCAGGATAACATGCTTTAAGGAAGCTCTAAGCACAAAGCATCCATGACGAAGGGCAACAGCACCAGCTTCTGCCTCAGCCCTTGGCCTTTGAAAAGCTGGAAATGTTTTAATGATTCCTAGAAGGATACAAAAAATTGATTTTAGATCTGCTAAAGTTTAATTATGAATATCCTTATTCAGAGGAAACAACTGTGGAGTCACTGGGATCCATGAGACTTCTCTTCCCATCCTTTTGCTCTTAAGATTTTTCCACTGATACATTACCAGAGAGGAGCAGCTCATGAGTCTCTGCAGAATGTGCTTTTTCACAGCAACCAATCTCTGCAGCATGTTGAGTCTGAAACTCAACTTCCTTGGACCGGACACATCTCCTTTAATGCATGGATTTCTGCTTAAAATGGAGAATTTATTCTAAGAAGGAAGCACTTAGCGTATGCCATGGGGTTGTTAAACCCATGGTATGGTTCTGCTCTACAGGGTGGGCGTCACTGCTCTGAATGTACTACTGCACTAGACAAGAGTCACCACTTGAGTATTTGTTCCTGTATTTATTCTCAAATAAATCTTCATGTCGTGGCAAAGCAGAGCATGCCAGCCAGTGAAATTCTTTATTTTATCATCTGGCAAAAGCACAGGAATAAAAGGGAATGGAGCCAGAATTACCTTATTTTAAAATTCAAATTAGTTTTGCAAATAATTTGGGGTCTTCATTTACTCAGTACTGGTTTGATGAGCATAAATGGTGGGGTTTTATACATGTATTTTGGCTAGAAATTGGAAAAGAATGAACAATAGCATTTTCCTTGTAGCCCAGTCAGAATTTTAAAGCTTTCAAACATTACTGCAATGTCCATTCCAGATAGCCATGGTAACGTCTAAATCTGAATGCTGATCCTCAGCAGTGTACCTGGGAATACCGTAACTGCGGAAAGCAGGGATGAATTAAGGATGAACACAATGGATGCTTTCCAGTTACCTCTGTCTGCTTTATTTACTTTTAAATCACCTGACTGTCTCTAAAGCCAAAATTTTAAACAAACCAATTGATGGTTGCAAAAAAACCTCTGGAGTTCAAATTGCGTTGGAGCATATGTATATCTGTACATGAATAGATGACAGAATGTGCAGAATTCACCAGATTCAGCAATCCCTAGTACTAACCATGTCTAATTGGAAACATTTCATTCATCTTTGATCTTAATTGCTTTTCAAAAGTGGCAGCCTAAATGCTTACTGTCAGAGCACAGGCTTTAGAGTCCAGCATTGAGCAGGATAAATCTATGTCTCAGTGGCCTTTGATTTTTAATATCTCTGACTTAACAGCAGCACCCCTATCCACCCACTTCCTTGTTCTGCTCTAGCCCCAGTGTCCCTCTTGAATCCCAGAAACTTAAGGAGAATGGAAGTTGCAAAGAAGAGGGAATGGAGAATGTGTATTTTTAATTAAAAAAAAAAAAAAAGGTTCATAGACATTAAAAATCTTTGTAAAAAAAAAAAGAAAATTAACTCCCAGAGCTATAATTCTAGCATCAGCATAGTCAGGGAAATGGAGAACTTCAAACATTAACATCTTCTCTTCCCATTTTCCTCCTTCTAATTACAGTCAAAAGTGCTCAAGTCTCTAGGGATGTCCATCTGTAAAAAGAATTATGCAGCCTCCCCGTGGAAACTTATTATTTTGAGAATTTGGATTGAACTGCTCATCTGTTTTCTTAGACACTATTACAAGTAACTCAGCTGGATTCATCACTGTGTTGGAACTGATGGGATGATTGCAGCAACTTCCATGTGCATTTGGAAGTTTAGGTTCAGTTTTCCAGCTGTAGAGAGCTTCTTTTTTCTTCCTGCAAGTCACTTCAAGAATAATTTGAAAAACAAGCACAAAACAGCAACAACAACCATCATATGCTTCTGAAATGAGGCACTCTGATCAGAGCATATTAAGATGATCTCCCGGTGTCCCAGGTTCAGCAGTAGCAGTCATTTTTCTCCTTCTTAGTAGCTGGTGCAGAGCTGTGTTTTTGACTTTCAGCCTGGGAACAGTGCTGATAACACCGATATTTTCAGTTGCTGCTCAGTAATGTTTAGTCTGACCAAGAACTTTCTGAGTCTCATAGTCTGCCAGGGAGGAGGGCAAGCCAGGAGGAAGCAGAGACAGGACACTTGACCCAAACTGACCAAAAGAGATATTCCATACTACAGCATGTCATGCCCACTATGTAAACTGGGGGCAGTTACCCAGAAGGGTTAGTTCACTGCTTGGTCAGGCTGGGTGTTGGTCGGCTGGTTGTGAGAGGTTGTTCTTTTCCCTTGTTATTTCCCTTATCATTATTGTTGGTGGTAGTAGTAGTGTTTTGTATTATACTTTAGCTACTGGACTGTTCTCATGTCAACCCATGGGAGTTACATTGTTTCGATTCTCCTTCCCATCCCTCCAGGAGCAGGGGAAGGAAGAGGGGAGGAGTGAGAGAGCAGCTGTGGCTAATTGGGCTTAAACAACGACACTATTGTCTTTCTTATGCTTCTTATAGTTGACAGCAGTGTTGCTATTGTGAAAATACTAATACACAGATTGTCTTTGTTTTAAATGTGCTATTTTCTTGCCCAGTGTAGTCAATTAAAATTGGCCAAATCTGATTTTCTTTCTGTAGCTTCATGTTGACTACTTCTACAGTCTTCACTACTTAAATAGCTGCAGTATTTATTGCTCAGTGATTTCCTCTTTTCTCTGGACATTTCCCAGTAAGAAAGAATATTTTCTATACAATATTTTTTACAACATATTTGGCAAACTGGGTATTTCAGTAATATTTCAAAAGTTCTTAAGTGGACTAAGGAAGAACAGAAGATAAAGTAAAAGGTAAAGTGAGGGGTCTGGGTGAAGCAACAGACATGAATTCTGCTTATCATTTGGACGAATTTTTCCTCTATCAATATAATTTTCTTTGAAATATGAGGGGTTTGTGGTTCTGTTGTATTGGTAGAGTTATAGAACAAGGAATTAATCTAAATGAGAGCATAGACAAAGCAAAATGAGCTTGAATTTTTCTTCATTGAAAACAATGACAAATATCTTAAAGTATGATCAAGAGCAATTAACAGTCAACAAAACCAATGTGAAGATACTCTGTTAAATTATTTTTTTTTACTTTGACATGAAATTCAAAGTCAGACATAATTCTTTAAACGAAACAGTATTTTCTGTTCTTAGCAAAGCGAATAATAATAATTACAACAAAAAAGTGAATAATGCAAAGTCTATTTAAATAAAAAATAAAAGTTTGCTTTTACATAAAACTGAACAAAAAATAGATTGGAAAATATGAGAAAATATAGTGTTTTACATTTAATTATTTAAAGACTTTGGAATTGTATAATCCATTTAAGTTTATAAAGAAATCGTGATTTTGAGACACTTCATTCAATATGTGTATGGGTTTTTTGAGGAAAACAATTTATCAAAGTATTTCTGAAGTAATAGAACATATTATTTCCATTTAGTGCACAGATGGGTATCAGTCTTTTCAGGCTAACTATTTTGCAAAAACCACACTGGCAGTTTCTGTGCCTCGGATTCAAATACTTAAAAGCTTATTTTAGAATCTAATTTTGAGTTTCAGATTTCTGAGTGCAGCTGAGTCTCATCCTCTTGTCCATGACATTTCTGCAAGGAAAAAAAGGTAGTGTCAGTTAAGCTGGCCCAATTAAATAAAAAATAGATGAAACTTTTTTCACTATGGATTTGTAAGTAATGGTCCCAGCCTATGACTGACTGCTTTCGAAACAGTTGATCCACAACTATCCCTCCAGTTATGAATGTTTGAGATAGATAGGAAATGGAAGACTTAATTGATTATATTAGGTAGTTAAAGTACTACTGCAACTTTTGTTAGTGGAAAATATGCTGAGACATGTGCAAGACAAGTTTCTGCCAATTTTGGTCTATTAACCTCTTTTGCCTTTAAAATTCAGAGGTTTCTTAATGGTAGAAAGCATTATTTACACCATATTACATATTTATAACCTGCTTTCTATGTGATAGACAAGATATATTTTTGCCTTGAAGAGCAGATGAGTGGCAGGAAAGAAATGACAAAGAATGAATGACAAAAAATCTCAGGGAAGAAACAGCCAAGGAGTTCCTGATGTTAACATAAATGAGAAGGACTATGTTGAACAAGTATCCTGTGAAAAACTAATATTGCCTAGCGGCTAATATGAAGGATAAAACCCCATGAAATACTAGTGCAGTTTTAGGTTTTATTTATGAAATCAATTATTAATTACAGAGGTTGAAATAAGCTAAGAGTAATATACATTATAAAATGCATATAGCTTTCAGTATTGATTAGTTAAAGTTTAGAGTCAAGATCTCAAAATACTGAAGTGATAGAAAAATCATTATTCACACAAGTTTTATTTAGCTTAGACAAGCACATGCATTTTTTTTCCATTGTCATTCCAGTTGCTGCTAAAAAGCTTGATTTAAACTAGACAACTCACTTCCTCCTACTTTTTAAAGTTTTTTAAACTTTTTAAACCAGATAACTCTCTTCCTCCTCCTTTTTGTAATTAGGAAGAAAAGTTTTTCTTCCTAATTACAAAACAGTCTGGAGACTAAAATGGCTATGACTTTATGCAAACATGCTCCTAACAACTACCATAGCACACTCATGTATGCACCCATGGTAATGTGTTTCACACAGGAACATTTGTGAGATCATGCACTAGTTAATTAGCGTAATTAAGCTAATTTTATTTGGATGAATATTAAGCAGGAAGGTGAGATAAGGAGTGTGATTAATGTAGGATACTCAGTCTCACAGATTCAATCCTTCTTGATCATACCTCTTGATTACTAAATAGCTTATTTAGTTGTGCCTTATTCTCCCCTAACAGTTCCATTAAAAACAAAAAAAAAAAAATAAATAAAGGTATGTCAAACTGTTGGAAAAAGATGAGATTAGCAGTTTGAAATACTGATCAGCACAGCTGAACCGTGTGCTCCATGAAAATTAACCTGTCCCCTAGCAATAATCTAGCAGCCAATCAGAATTGTCCCTTAATCCAAATAGCTTTATAAGACACTTTAAATCATAGAAGTTCAGGTGCTTTACACTATTTAAATAAAAAATTACAAGGAAATTTAATCTTAAGATTATTAAGTACTTATAGCAGTGGCTAAAGGGTATCACCTAGCAACAACATGGCTCACACAGTATATCTAATAAACTGCAGCTCATCCTGTCATCAATGATCAAATAATCAAGACAGGAAAAGCACAAGTAGTAATGACATTGAGAGAATGCAGTGATAAAATACAGAAACGTTTTAGGAGGCAATGTGTATTTAGATAAAGGGGTATGGTCTGCACAGTAATCAGAACGAAGCAAAGCTGGACAGTGAGCTGAATAGAAAGAAAAGATTAAAGTGACAGGGGAGGAAAACCAGAGGAAGAAGATAAATGATTAAACATGGTAGAGATAGGGATTTCAGACAAGTAAATAAAATAAGACGCTGTCAAAGCATCTTTCCTGGGCAGACTTCTAAAGGAGAAGGGCAGAGAGTTTAAAATTTTATCAGATAGTTTAAGAGATTATGGTAGTTGTACCTTAAAACATAAAAGCTACTTTGTAGGGGTTCATGCAATTCAGCAGGATGCTGCTGGGTCAGAACTGATATCAGCAATGTGCTGAGGATAACTTTGAAGTAGAAAGGAAAAAAGTTCAGCCCAAGATTTACAGTAATAAAAAAATAAAAACCTTGCACCAGGGTTTGCAGCTGATAAAAAATGCATTAGAAATGTATGTAATTACAGTTAAGCACTTGTCATACTTTGGAAAGGCAGTATTTACTCAGGCTTACACTGTACAGAGACGTCTCTGCTTTTTTCCTTCTGAGTCTTTGGTGCTTAATTCCGCATGGAGGTTCACTAAAAACAGGGGAACCTTTCTGCCTGAGAGTTTTTCATATTCCACACTAATAGCATTTATAGGAGCTCAATTGATCAAATAATGGTAAAAACATATTAATAATCACAGGAAAATGTATGTGCTTCATAAATATCCAAAGCACTGAATTTCCTCTTTGTTGTATTAAGCACAAACCAGTCAAATGACAAACAGTAACAACTTAAATCACTGGTCCCCTGACAAAATGCTTCTGAAACTCCTGTAGCTGGTCCTGAAAGACTCTCGGCTACAGGTAGTGCTCCTTGTTAGTGTCAAAGCCAAAGCCATTGTCTGAGCTAGCTGAAGGGTCCAGAGGTCACTGAGAGCCCTATGTAGAATACTTCTCTCCCTGTAATCATGGGAGAAGTGGATGAAAAAAAAAAAAATAAAGGCATCCCTAGGTAGAAAGGAAATGAGAAAGGAATGTTTCATCACACTTCCCTCAGCACAGTGTAATGTAATTATTTAAAAGTCAGTTTATTTTAACAAATTTATCAGTCAGAAACAGTAAATGACACTTTCATGGCACAACAGTTTTCACATTCACCCAAGGAAATTATACTTATGGTTGAAAGACTAAAATATATATCATACATTATATAGGGAAAAGTTAATTCATGTTAGAAGTAAAATAACAGCTGTTCATCATGAACTATGTTCCTCCTTAAAGCAGAGACTTAGTCTAAATCCATTCTTTGCAATAACAGGAACTGTAAACAATTGTTTTGTGTAGGATAAAAGAGCATTCAAATATTATTTAGTACTTAGGACTTGATATATGTATTTATATTTAACGGTTATATATAAATGCCTAATATCATTTGTCAGTATGAAAAGTCTCTGGCCTCCAGATCCAACCTTAGAAGTGCATAAGTTCCCTGAAGGCATTGTAATATATGCCACACATGCAGATACCTTGATTACAAAAAAATATGTGGCTGAATGAGTTAAGCCTCAGTTTCAGCAGACACAAAATTAATATTTAATCCCCAAAACAGATACCAAGAATTTTTCAGAAGCTAATTTACCATTCAGAAATGGAACATAATATTACATAGAGTCAGAAGTTATCTTCATTAAAAATAAAAACTCATGTTGCCCTGCATAGTAGGAAATTTCTCTGCAGGAAGGCATTTCACTGAAAGAATTAGGTAACTTAGAGAATTTTGCATACCTGTAGTGATACCTGAAAAACCTGAACCTGAATGATTCAGTCTTCCCTATCATCCTCTTAGTTGCTGCATAGACACATCAAGAACTTCAGTCTTTAGTTTCAAATATCTGTAGGCTTTTATTGCTCTTCTTCTGTGAAGGCCCAGAACTGCTTTACTCTGTTTAGCTCATTATCTCACTTTCATAAAAATGCAGAATGAAAAGTTTTACTGCAAAGGCAGCCAGTGCATACCAACAGGATCTGGGCCCACCACAAAATGCTTCCAAAGCTCGCTAAAGACGGAGGGTCTTACAACTTGCAGAAGATGAGTTTATGAGGTACAGATGATGAAGAAGTAAGAAAATAAATTAAATTCCTTTCTCACCTGGAGTGGGGTAAAACACATAATTCTGATTTCCATGAGAATTTTTGGTAGATTCTAGAATGGTTATGCAGAGAGAAAAAGGATACATAACTTCTGAAGCTGGCATAGGATATTGGAAGTTAGGCTTGTTTCATGGACCAAAGTCTAGGTACAAATAAAATGAAAGAAATAGCAAATCAGGTCTCAGAATAACTGTGTCATTCTTTTTGTGCAATATGAGACCAGGCAGAAGGTGATTAAGCTGAGAATGCTGTATATCTAGGAGAGCACATTGCCATCTTCTGTTATCTTTAGAAGAGAAAGCTGTCAGTACAAAATGGGATTTTGTTCAAACATGCAATGGTGTAAATGTTGCATAAATACTATATGAATAGGGCACGTCAGATAGCTCAGACATATCAGTTTATAAAAAAAATTTTGTACATATCTTACTAATTCAGCACCCATTTTTGTGATATTATACAAGGCAGTAATAGATACTTTTCTGCCCCTTCTCTCCCCTCTTCCTTTTCCTGCTAATTAGTACAGTTAAATTTGTAGTGAATATAAGAAAATCAATGAGAGAGGCAGAGGCATGTAAAATTTTATATAAAATACAAGCTTAGTTGTTGATACTAATCTGAATCAACTGTGTAGCTTCTTTTGTGTGAATGTTTGAACATCTAACAGCTATTTATAGGACCTAAAGTTAACAGGACAGATGTGTATGAAATATCTGGGTCTTGGATATTAAAGGTTTTCTGAGAAAATTAGAAAGGACCATCAAATTTAAGAAGCTGATATGGAGGAAAAAGACAACTGTATAAATTATGTGCAGTTTGCATCAATGTCCACTTCATATCAATCAAAAAGGAGTCTGTGCTGCCTATTTTAGGAGAATATCCACTAAGCTGCATTTAAAAAGTCTTTCAATTAAGATCTAGATTAATATAACATTTCTATACTTGATAAAACTAGCTCAGGATAATGAAAGCTCAATAATGCCTATCCAAATGATAGCAAAATTTTTTCAATCTAGCTGTTGCATTTGGGGAAAAATGCCTCCCACTCCTATCAAAATTGACTGAATTCAGTCAAGTTTCAAGGTCACAATTGATTCCTACTTGGGATGTATATTTTAATTTGCTTTTGAATGTTCAGTCTGGTTTCCTCTCATACTCCCTCTCCTTCTTTATCTTCCATTATTTGTAACAGGACAGTTTGTTGTGTTCAGCTTAGCATAATAACATTGAATTTTATTTTAGAATTTATTACACTGTAGTCCCTGTGTTATAAGTTATTTAAAATATTTTCAGATTATAATAAGGAGCCTCATAAATGTTGGTGATTATGAGATTTAGAAAACACAATGGAAGCAAATCACACTTCAAAACAAACATTGGTCTTTAACATCACCTTTTGGCTTATTCTCCAAAGATTGATGTCAGAAGTTCCTGCCTTTAGGATCGTCTTTTCGTAATGTCAGTGTGCCAAACTGGCTAATCAGCATCCAGACTAGACACTTACCCAGATCATGTTTGTAGAAATTAGGTGCTTAAAATTGTAATAAGATGAATAGGGAACCACTAAAAAAGTAAATAAAAATTAAAAAGAACAGAGCACAGCTTAAATTCTTCTTCCTCTTCAACACTTGAATCCTGTATGCTTTGTGAAAAGACCGAACCTGCATCTCCCAAAGGAATATGTTAAGATATAAATTGAGACATGCTTGTTCCTGAATTTATTTCATCCTAGGTTTTACAGTTGGACATATTGAAAAACTGGACATATCTGTTTGAACACTTTCAGATGCAGAGGCTGAAATTGCATCTTTTAGACTCTACAGAAATATTCTGAAGCTTAAATATTGCATGGAAACAGGAATCATAACGCGTTTAGAAGCCCGGTGCTGCAATAATCTCAGAGCACTTTTATCAGATCAGAATCTGCCAGTAGAGGACAGGCACAAAAATGTCCTTTCCCTATCTTCTGATGATCTTCAGGGCAAATTGGATCCTAAATAACAGAAAGTATAACGTGGGGGGGGAGGGAGGGGGAGTTTTCACAGAGC